>ML793135.1:269541-282748 GCA_009831015.1 Picea engelmannii
TACATGTTGATTACAGGTTGGTGCATGGTTGATGCACTTTTTTGTGGTACAGGTTGATTACAGGTTGAGGTACAGGTTGATGCATGGTTGATGCATGGTTCAGATTTATTGGTACAGGTTTACAGTGGTATATCTCACAGTGAGAGTGTGACAATGGTTCCATCATTCTACTTTTACTTCAGGGTGGCAGGATGAGGCAAGGACAGGTGGTTGTAGCCACCTTCCGGTTGTAGCCGGAGAACATTGGGGGTTGTAGCCTCCTTCTGGTTGTAGCTAGAGATTTTGGGAGTTGGAGCTTCCCTCAGGTTGTAGCTTGAGAAATTAGGGGGTTGGAGCCTCCTTCCAGTTGCAGCTGGAAAACAAAAGAAGTTGGTGCTTCCAATGAATGTAATTCTTCAAGACATATAAGAAAAAGCATCCTGTGGTTTTCTCCCGATTTGGGTTTCCATGGAAAACACTGGTGTATTGTGTATGTGTTTGATTTTTTATTTATTACTGCTCATTATTGGATAATAATTCTACATTGATATAACATTTGAAGAAAAAATATTATAATTACGTTATTACTGATTCACCCCCCCTCTCAGTAGTCCAACAGTTCTTACATATGTTGCAATCAATCTGCTTGAACTTTCTTTTCTTATCTCACACTTATGTGAATCAAACACAAGTTTGTGACCTTGGTCACACATTTGAATTACACTTAGAAGATTATGTTTCATATCTTCCACTAGTAGAACATTTTCTGCCTTGGTATCTTTGTTTCCAATTTTGACTGTGCCTCTTCCAATGATTTTAGTTGAGTCATCGTTTCCAAAGGAGACTAGTCCATCTCTTTCCTTTCTCAAGGTTAGAAACCCGTGTTCATCACATGTCATGTGTTTTGAGCAGCCACTATCAACATACCAACCAAGTTTCTCGTGTTTAGCTTGTAGAGAGAGTGTGCATTCTTCATTCTTATATTGATTTTGCTTTCATATCCATATTCTCTGCTGAGGTTCCTGTCTATGATTGTTTTTATTCTGTTGTGATTCTCTAGGAGGGACTGCCATTCTACAATATTTGGCCATATGTCCAAATTTGTTGCACTTGTAGCATTACACTTGATCTGAAAATAGAAGGCTGACTTGTTATGCTATGCAAGCACCCCTACTTCATTAAAATAAACTTTACAGGACCTTGCTTCATGTGTTAAAATATGCAATATAAACTTATGTGTTAAGTTCGTTCTTCTTCTTGTAAATGATTATGTATGCGGAAATGTTCTTGTAAATGGTTAAATATGTACTTCAAATGAATACACAGAAACAATACTTGCAACAAATAAACCATCAAACGCACAACAAGAACAACATGATAAAGGAGTTCACCCCCCTCCGGGCTACATCTCCTTGAGCCTCCATAATGGACTTGGCTCTCTGGGATTAATTAGTCAAAAGTTCTTTTACAAGCTGCTGCTCAACTCCAATGTAAAAACAAATTGTACCATTGAGATCAGAACACATAAAAACCCCAAAAATGACTAATAGAACTCTGAAAACGGATCATGGCTCATCCAGGCATGACCTCCTCTACATGTGGCCATAAGCTTCTCTGAGCTTCTCTTTGGCAAAAACACCTGTAAAAGTTCTCAAAAGACTCTGAAACCTGTCCCAATGTGTTCAGAGCATATCAATTAGCCAAAAATGATTATTCATTCACAGAAAACAAACGTAGGCTCACCAAACCATGTCCTCCATCAAATAGGGCTTCAAGCTCCCTAGAGCTTCCTGAAACTTCAATGGTGAAAAACTTGTTGAAGAAGTCTTCAAATGGCTTTGAAAATGGCACCAATGGATCCAGCACGTCCAAAAACCCCTGGCTGGGCTTTTACGGCACCTCAAACGGCCAAACGATGAAGAAGTTAGGCCTCCTCCATTTTCCTCCTTCAAGCTTTGCTGGAACTGGTTCTACAGAACGCACCTCTGTGTACATGTACCTGGAACACGCTCCCAATGCGCGTTATAACCTGGCACCGAACGGTTCCCGAATAACCGTGCAAACTGTAGGACGGTTAGGGCGCCTCCAACCCCCAACCGCCTAATCTCTCGGGCATATGGTCATCATGTGACCTCACGCTATAAAGAAAAGGGCCTAACGGTTATAAAACCGTGCCAACTCCCACTCCGGTTCACGGGCATATGGTGTAATACATAAAACTGTGGGCTATACATATTAAAGCCCCCACACGCCATCCATAACCGCGCATACATAAAAACATACGATGGTCATACATAACCGTTGGGTTATGTTTTAATACACCCGCAATAATACATAACCACGCACACATTGTATTATGGTATGGTTATATGAGTTTAATTAAACCACGGATCAACATTAAAATCAAACCCACGCATTTTAATATGGTGGTCATATGTTAAACCAACGTAACCATGGGTCGGGGCTAAGCCCCGGCCCGACCCCTTTTCCAAACAACACAAAATGCAACTTCAAATATAATGTTTCCCATAATGCTAACAAGAAACAAACTGTGGCATAATGGTTAGCGGAGGTCTTTGAAAACTTTGGCATAGTGGGAGGTCACCGGTTCGAATCCGGTCACCCCAAAAACTTTTGGATTAACAAACCAAAACACCATTAGCCAATAAACGAGGGACACGTGGCGCCCTCCGATTGGGCCACGTGTCCTCACATCATTCGCCATCAAATGACACGTGTCAACATCTAATTCGTCAACATCAACCAACCAGAAACTGCCACGTCATCGTTGTACGGTCATGCCACAGCATCATCCGTACGGACTGTACGGACTACCCAGTCAGCACCCATTTTTTTTACTGTTTGGCGATTCAGACAGATCGTGATATCTCTCGCTCCCGACGTCCGTTTGAGACGAAACGAATTGCGTTGGGTTCGTGAAAACGAGGGCTACAAACCCATTTGTTTTGAGGCAATTCCGAGAACGTTGATTTTTGGGCTAAAATTTGACCCCTAGTCCAGATTTTGATCAACACTTCACTGCTCAAGGATTCAAACCTATTGTAGCTTCTTCTCTGTGTTTCACTAGGCCTTCTTGGATAACTATTTTGTGCATGAATTTCATAGTTGTTTCTGTCTCTTCTATTTTCTCTGCAATTTACAACTTTATGTCCAAAATTGTTAAATGAATAACATAAACCAAAGAAGATAGTTTGATACCCGGGAGTTGAAGATCACTACAACAAAACATGCCATTAGCGCCTAGTTTAGCATCAGATTTTAGTGCATTTGAGGTCATGAATTGGGCTGATGAGAGGGCGCAAAACCTGGTGCTAAACGACATGTTCACTTGGGAGCCAAATTTAGTGCCCAATTTAGCTCCCTCTTTAGCGCCAGGTTTTGCTCCTTTTTTAGTGCCTAGTTTTTCTCCTTTTTTAGCACACAATTTTTCTTCTTATTTAGCTCCTATTTTTTCTCCTGATTTTGCACCTAGTTTAGCGCCTAAAATGTGATATAGCTTCCTAAATAACACCCAAAATAGCGCCTGGTTTAGCTCATGGCGTAGAATCTAGTTTAGTTGCAGGTGTGGCGCCTAATTTATCTCATGGTTTAGCTCTTAGTTTAGCACATAGTTTAGCTCCAGGTGTATCTCCTAGTTTAGCTCCTGGTTTAGCACCTAGTTTAGCTCCTAGTTTAGCGCCTAGTTTATCTCCACATGTGGTGCCTAATTTAGCTCCTAGTATAGCTCATGGTTTAGCGCCTAGTTTAGCTCCTGGTTTAGCGCCTAACTTAGCTCTTGGTTTAGCTTCTAGTTTAGCTCCTAGTTTAGCTCCTACTTTAGCTCCTAGTTTAGCTCCTATTTTAACTCCTAGTTTATCTCTTGGTTTAACTCCTAGTTTAGCTCCTGATTTAGCACCTAGTTTAGCTCCTAGTTTAGCTCCTGGTTTAGCACCTAGTTTAGCTCCAGGTGTGGCACCTAGTTTAGCTCCAGGTGTGGCACCTAGTTTAGCTCCCAATCACGCTTCATGTTTTGATTCTAGTGTAGTGTCGAAAATAGCTTCTAGTTTGGCTTCCAAATTAACGCCAAGATGTGCTTCCATTATTGCATCTTTTTTTGCTTCCATAATTGCTTCCATGTTAGCTCCATGGTTTGATTCTTTTTAGTTCCAAGGTTTGCTTCCTTTTTAGTGTCTGGTTTTGCTTCTTTTTTAGGTCCAGGGTTTGCTTCCTTTTAGTGTTGGGATTTGCTTCTTAATTAACATCCAGTTTTTCTTCTTGTTAAGCAACCAATTTAGCTTCCTACTTAAATCCAGAAATAGCTCCAAGTATGGCTTCAAATTTAATGTCGAGTTTTACTTCCATTTTAGAGCCACATTTTTCTTCCATTTTAGCAACTCATGTTGTGTCCTTTTTAGCTTCCATTTAGTAATTTAACTTTTTTTATTTCAATTTAATTAGTTAAATATATCATGCATCTTAAAAAACTTATATTATTATAGAGTAAGTCATATTGCATTTGAATTATTTTATATGATATATTTTATAAAGAATTTTTAGGGAACTAGACATCCATACAAACTAACAACATCATATACTTATTACATCTCCATCTAAATAAAATATACAACATACAGTATATATAAAATAACAAGATAATGATTATAACATGATCATCATCTATAATTAAAACTAGTCAAATATATCAATATTAGATAAGTATCATGTCAAACAACTTATATCTTTAATACTGATAAGATCATCATCATATATAACTACAACAAGTGAAAGTCAAATATGACAATAGATCAATAACATGTCAGAATGATACATGGTCAACGGTCGATATAAGTTAAGATGATATATGTCCAAATGATATAAGTCAAAATGATAAATGTCAAAATGATAAAACTGAATAATATGGTATTGCAGGTGAAAATGATACATATGATAGTAAACATGAAAATAGGCATCATAATGATATACAACAATGATCAGTGATGGAGTCTATATGATCAATTTCACTGGCTACTACCAACAACTAGTGCATAATCATTATCTTGATCATCATCATTGTGGTCACTGACTTCGTTGGTTGCATGGATATAAAAAAAGTAGGTACAAAATATTTTTTTATTCTAAATTTATGAATAAATAAGTACTTTCAATGTTTATTAATGTAATTAAGATAAATTAATGTGGAAAATGTAACGTGATTAAGAGAAACCAAAAAATCTACAAACAAATTTATGACAGGATTAATATCAATTATAATCAACATGGTGATGCGTGTTGGTGTGAAATTGGAGACCAGGGTTCTTAGAGGTTACCAACAAAGGTACCGTTGTAGTCTAGTTGCACTTGCATATTCAACCTTCTACAAGGGAAGGAGTTCTCACCGGAAGCGCTACTGAGACTAGTGTGATAAAATGAGTTAAAGATGGCACACCATCAAGTCCAATGCATTACAATACAATTCCATACTTAAAGGTAAATATGTCATAAAATTAAAAGGCTTAGACCGGTATAAGCATTGAACAGTTTGTGTTGCGCAACATTGAAGTAAACACATACATCAAGAAGCGTGTTTAAAAATTAACACAACTAGCAGTTACACATAACAACAAGGATTACATTGGAAAGAAACCATGCATTCATCCACATATCGACAATTTTTTGGGTACTCGAATAATCCATCATATATTATCTTATCACAGCTGATCATACATGGAATACATTCCTTGTTATGAAGACTTATACAAATGAATTAGAAATGAGGGATCCGATCTTGAATCTCAAACTCTGTGCAGTTGTAGTTCCTTCTCAATAATGCTCATTAACAACAAAACCCAAAAACCCGACAACAATATAACAACAACAACATAACCAATGGAAAACCTAGAACGAAAACTTAGAACATAACCCAAACCCATTACATAACTCCACGCTTTATAACTTTTTTGTGGGGCTTATTGGCTTCTTGATTTTTCTTTTACGCTTTCCTGATTCCGTGTCCTTCTAGAATGCACTCGAACGTTCCATATTTTTTTGCTACTTTTCCCAGCTGACTTATCACTCTTTTTCCTTGATGGCGGAGTGGCAGTTAGATTTCCGCTACTTGGATCCATTGTCGGTGTGCTATATTGTTTTTCAAAACATTTATACATCTGCAAAACTTGGCAATCTTCAAAACGAAGCACCCAATTGGCCCCGACCATAATCCTTGACTCGTCCGGAGTCAACCTTTTGCTGGCTTGATGTGGTCATGATGCAGGAGCATCGCTCACTCAATCAAGCGAGCCAGCGCGAGGAGGCAAAGGAACAGCTGGACAGCGCCAGCATTCAAATTTTGGGGAACATTGTAATATGGCTGCGCCAAACATTAAATGTTTGATGTGATGAAGCGCACTTTGTATATGTAATGGATCTTGAGCGGATAAGCTCTCGTCCTTAGGTAGCTGAGGCATTTACTTAGATTTAATGCAAGTAGATAGAATAATTAACTGCAGATTAGACAGTTTAGCTTTCGAGAGGGAAAACGGAGTATAGACACCCTCCCTTGTATCATTGTAAAAAAAAAAAATTATTCATACATTCAGCATTAGAGAGCAAGAAGAGAGAGCAAAGCAGAGAGCCTGTGAAGAACTTCCATGTACAGATATTGAATTAATAGGAAAAGCCCTGATTCAATTCCATGGATATGTTTGATCTCTGTGTGTTGTTGATACTATGCCTGTGCATGTTTGCTTCTTTTTATGCTTATCTGTTATATGCTGCATACGTGATTGCGTATCAGGTTCGTAACCTGAGGGAATGAGTTTCAATTGTTTCTCTACTTAGGCTAGGAGATTCCTGCATCGAGTGCAGTTGAATACCTCCGCATAGAGTGCGTCAAGGAGGCTAAGTAGTTGAACTCTTGTTCTCTTTTGCAGAGTTGCGTTGAGTTGCTCGAGCCTTTGCAGGTGAGTGCAGGTTGGGCGTGGAGTCTCAGTAGCAAGTCTGAGAAGAGAAGGCCGAAGCTGGTGCAAGCAGGAGYRCATARGACCCRRGAGAACTTCAWCACTTGGAGAGTGRYTGAAGGTTGAAGGGTGCGCARAGTGCGSGAAAGTTCYCTGAARRAGTCTGAGTYRAMAAAGCTCAGGAGKRAWARTYCCTTTBGKTTTGYTGTGAAGTCGACYCTAGCVGRGGTYTCAYAGAAMAAAGGTGGTGAACGGRGAAACTCTYCAAGAGGAAGAGAATCRACGACTTGACTCGTCGTGAAGAATCACTAAGATCGCGACCTGACTTGTGGGTCAGATGTATCGGGAGTTCGCGACGGAAGATTCTTGCTTCTCGTAGCGTGAGGTCACGAGAACGCGAAAACACGACGTCCCGGAATGCCTTGCATGGGATGTGTCGAAGTCCGATGATGCGACAGGTGATCTCGGGATATCGGATCTCGGGAGAGGGAAGCCTCAAGTCTAATCTCGGGAATAGTGAGAGCGCGAGGTCGCGGGGTTTCCGAGTCATCGGTATCTCGGCACTTCGGGTCTCGGAAGTTGAGAACTCGAAAATATAAGGACGCTAGTCGCGAGTCGCGATAGCACGAGGTTCCGATACGCCGAGGAGGGGTCAATGTTGACCAGAATATCGGGTCTCGGAATCCGAGAGTCCAGTTCCCCGTTGTGGAATTCGCGAATTCGCGAGAGCCGATCCTTCATTAACTAAGGAAGGGAGGATCGCCGGAAGTAACTGTGGGTAAAGGACTCTGAAGGGAGTCGGAGAGTTGATAACTCTTCGGGCCGTGGAGAGAAAGAAGGTCCTGGTGGAGCGACTGTGCCGCCGAGGGCACGAATTGCGTCAGAGTGGTATCAGAGCACGGAAAGGGAAGTGAAGCTCTCTTTGTTCAGATAGCAGAGGGAAGCAGATTTCAAAATGCCACCCAGGAGAGAAAGGCAGTCTCCTGATCGGGAAGACAGGGATGCCAGAAGAAGGGGAAGGCCGGCAGGAAATGTAGAGATGGAGCATCAGATACGAGATCTCAGGGTGAGACTCGAAGATATGGAGACCACCCAGAGGCGTGGAGCCGACGCAGGGGAGTTCAGCGATCCTGAGATTGAAGAGGAAGCTGGACATGACGCCGAAGAAGTCTCGGCGGAAGACGCTTCGACAGAGAGGTTGATCAAAGCCATTTCGAGGATGAGCTCGAAGACGAAGATGGACATCCCGACTTATGAGGGGAGTCTAAACGCAGAGGAGTTGCTGGATTGGATCCGAGCACTCGAGACCTACTTCGATTATGAGGATATCAAAGAGGACAAGAAGATAAGGCATGTCGTCACGAAGCTGAAAGGACATGCAGCCTTATGGTGGGACGAGCTGTAGGCAAACAGACGTTCCAAAGGCAAACAGAAGATCAAAAGCTGGGATCGGATGATCGCCAAGATGAAGGCAAAATTTATTCCGAGGGACTACCAGATCACACTGTTCAGGCGCATACAGAACCTGAGACAGAAGTTGATGACGGTGAAGGAGTACACCGAGGAATTCTACAGGCTCAATATTCGAGCTGGTCATCAGGAAAGTGATGATGAAAAAGTGGCGAGATATCTGAATGGTCTCAGGTATGACATTCAGGATGAATTAAGCATGGTTACCATCCGCACAGTTGAGGATGCGTATCAGATGGCTCTGAAAGCCGAGGAAAAGCTGAGCCGCAAGCAGGGACAGCGAGGGCGAGGCAGAAGCCAACCTAGAGGCAAGGCGGTTGCCCAGAGAGAAATTCAAAATCCCAAGGAAGATTGGAAAAGACCTCAGGGAAGAGCTGAAAGAGGTGGAACCTCACAGCAGAGGCAGCAAATTGCTGAGCCGAGGAGGCAGCAAGATGATCAGCAAGGTGGATATGCTGATGCCAATATAATTCCTCGTACCCGAGGTAGAGGAAGAGGCAGAGGAGGAGTTATTACATGTTTCACGTGTGGTAAAGACGGTCATAAAGTCGTAGACTGTCCCGAGAGGAAGGTGGACGGAGGACGAGCTCACGTCGCTGAGGCGCAGAGGTGTGACGTCGATGATGAAGACACTGGAAGTGGGAAGTCACTGACAGTGCATAAGGTCCTGTTGAAACCTGAGAAGGAGGTAGAGGACACAGCTCAGAGATGCCGACTGTTCAGGACGACTTGCAAGACCCAGGGCTGGAAATGCAAGGTCATAGTGGATAGTGGGAGCACCGATAATCTCGTTTCGACTGAGATGGTGGAGAAATTGGGGCTGAAGATGCGCAAACACCCGAGTCCTTACAAAGTGACGTGGTTGCAAAAAGGACACCAGGTACGTGTTACAAAACAATGCTTGGTCAATTTTAAAATGGGTGAATATAGGGATGAAATCCTGTGTGATGTCATTCCCATGGATGTCTGTCATGTATTATTGGGAAGACCATGGCAGTTTGATAGACGTGTTGTTCACGATGGGAGGATGAACACATATACCTTAGAGAAGGATGGAAAAATGCACACGTTGCTGCCGATAAAAGATAAAGAGGTAAAACCAGAGGTTAGCAGCACGATACTTCTCATGAGTGGGAAAGAACTTCTCACAGAATTGGAGAAGGATGAGGATCCACAGTTCTTTGTTGTTAGGAAGCCAAGGGTTGTTCTGACAAGCACAAGAGTGGACGATTTGCCAGAGGAGATTCAACAACTGCTGGGAGAGTTTGCTGACATCATTGTGGACGAACTACCTCGTTCGCTGCCACCGATGAGGAGTGTGAGTCATCATATTGACCTCATACCCGGAGCAAGCCTACCGAACAAGGCCGCGTACAGATTGACACCTCAGGAGAACGAGGAAGTCAAAAGGCAGGTTCAGGATCTGCAGGATAAGGGACTAGTGAGGGAGAGCCTTAGTCCATGTGCTGTGCCAACAGTACTAAGTCCGAAGAAGGATGGAGGCTGGAGGATGTGTACAGACTCCAGGGCGATTAATAAGATCACCATCAGGTACAGGTTTCCATTGCCGAGAATGGATGACTTGATGGATTGCCTGAGCAGGGCAAATTATTTTTCAAAAATAGACCTCAAGAGCGGATACCATCAGATCCGGATGAGAGAGGGAGATGAATGGAAAACATCATTCAAAACAAACGAGGGTTTGTACGAATGGCTGGTCATGTCGTTCGGCTTGACAAATGCACCCAACACTTTTATGAGGCTGATGAACGAAGTCCTACGGGAATTCATTGGCAATTTCGTGGTGGTGTACCTGGATGATATACTGATTTTCAGTAAAACCAGGGAAGAACACTTGAGACATTTGGCCATAGTGATGAAAAGGCTACAACAGGAAAAGCTGTTGATCAACTTGAAAAAATGCTCGTTCATGCAGACAGAACTCATATATCTGGGTTTTGTGATCTCGGCAAATGAGTTAAAAATGGATCCTGAGAAGGTGGATGTGATCAGGAAGTGGCCATCGCCGAGGAATGTTTTTTAGGTAAGGAGCTTCCACGGTTTGGCAAGATTCTATAGGAAATTCATTCGGAACTTCAGTGGAATCAGTGCCGCAATGATGGATACGGTCAGGAAGCGGCATAAAAATTTTCAGTGGACAGCCGAGGCTGAAAAGAGCTTCAATCTGTTGAAGCGGAAGATAACCGAGCAACCAATTCTGGTGCTGCCAGATTTCCAGAAAACTTTCCAGGTGAAGTGTGACGCCAGCGGGTATGCTGTTGGAGGGGTTTTAAGTCAGGATGACAGACCTGTAGCATACTACAGCGAGAAGCTGGATGATGCGAAGTTAAAATACTCCACGTACAACAAAGAATTCTATGCCATTATTCAGGCATTGAAAAAGTGGAGGCATTATCTCATCCCCAAGGAGTTTGTTCTCTACAGTGATAATCACGCATTGCAGTTCGTGAGTCAACAGGAGAAGCTGAATCAGAAGCATGCGAAGTGGGTGGAGTACATGCAAAATTTCACATTCGTGATCAAGCACATTTCGGGGACTGCGAACAAGGTAGCGGATGCCTTAAGCAGGAAATGCTTGTTGCTGCAGGAGTTCAGGGTCAAAACGCTAGGTTTTGAAAACCTGAAGGATATATATGCAGGTGACGCAGATTTTGGCGAGGCATACGAGGCCGCTGAGAATCCAGTTCTCAGGGATAGGAGTCCGTGGATAGATTTCTTGATCCAGGATGGATTGCTTTTCAAAGGCAACCAATTGTGTATTCCAGATTGCTCTATGAGAGAGAATTTGGTGAAGGAGAAGCACAGCGGAGGCTTAGCAGGTCATTTCGGGCATGACAAAACATTCGCCAAGATGAGCGAATCGTATTATTGGCCGGGCATGCGAACAGATGTGAAGTGGTTTGTTGACAGGTGTCGAATATGTCAACACGTGAAGGGAAGGAAGCAGAATACAGGGTTCTATCAGCCGTTGCCTATCCCAGAGAGGCCGTGGGAAGCCATCAGTATGGACTTTGTTTTGGGATTGCCGAGAACGTAGAGAGGCGTGGATTCCATCTTTGTTGTGGTGGACAGGTTCTCGAAGATGGCACATTTTATACCGTGTCATAAGACAAGCGATGCGACCCACATCGCCAATTTATTTTTCAAAGAGATCGTGCGATTGCATGGATTGCCGAGAAGCATAGTCTCGGACAGGGATACCAAATTCATAGGTCATTTCTGGAGGACACTATGGAAGAAGCTGGGGACTGACTTGGCATTCAGTTCTGCTTACCATCCGCAGACAGATGGGCAGACTGAAGTGGTTAACAGAAGCTTGGGGGATCTGTTGAGGAGTCTGGTGACTGAGCATCACACCAGTTGGGATCAGATCTTACCACAGGCAGAATTCGCGTACAACGATTCTGTGAATCGAAGTACAGGTAAGAGTCCATTCCAGATTTTGTATGGAACACAGCCGAGAGGAGTATGTGAGCTTAGAGAGTCAGAACAGGCTGAGACTAGCAGCGTGAGAGCTGAAGAGTTTGCCGAGGCAATGCAGGAACTTCACGCAGAGGTGAAGCAGCGGTTGCAGAAATCGAATCAAGAGTACAAGCGGAGAGCCGACCAGAGAAAGAGGCAACTTCAGTTTGAAGTTGGAGATATGGTTCTCGTGCACCTGAGAAAAGAAAGGTTCCCAAGGGAAACATACAACAAGCTCAAGATGAAGAAAATCGGGCCATGCTGAATCCTGAGGAAATTTGGCGAGAATGCATATGAACTTGAGTTGCCAGAGGGCATCGGAATATCTTCGATTTTCAATATTTCGGATTTATACCCCTACAGGATGGAAGGGACAAGTACTGGAACAGAGGAACCAGTGGTCCAGTGGCAGAAGCAGTTGCCCGTTGCACAGAAGCCTGAAATGGAGTGCATACTAGACAAGCGAGCAAGTAAGAAAACCAGGAGAAAGCAGTATTTTGAATACCTGGTGAAATGGAAGAACCACCCAGTGGAGGATGCCAGCTGGGAAACAGAGGCAGTCATCCAGAAACATGGGCAGACTGTACAAGATCTCATGAGAAGGAGCCCATGAAATCTTTTGAGCCGAGGAGTATGATGCAGGAGCATCGCTCACTCAATCAAGCGAGCCAGCGCGAGGAGGCAAAGGAACAGCTGGACAGCGCCAGCATTCAAATTTTGGGGAACATTGTAATATGGTTGTGCCAAACATTAAATGTTTGATGTGATGAAGCGCACTTTGTATATGTAACGGATCTTGAGCGGATAAGCTCTCGTCCTTAGGTAGCTGAGGCATTTACTTAGATTTAATGCAAGTAGATAGAATAATTAACTGCAGATTAGACAGTTTAGCTTTCGAGAGGGAAAACGGAGTATAGACACCCTCCCTTGTATCATTGTAAAAAAAAAAAATTATTCATACATTCAGCATTAGAGAGCAAGAAGAGAGAGCAGAGCAGAGAGCCTGTGAAGAACTTCCATGTACAGATATTGAATTAATAGGAAAAGCCCTGATTCAATTCCATGGATGTGTTTGATCTCTGTGTGTTGTTGATACTATGCCTGTGCATGTTTGCTTCTTTTTATGCTTATCTGTTATATGCTGCATACGTGATTGCGTATCAGGTTCGTAACCCAAGGGAATGAGTTTCAATTGTTTCTCTACTTAGGCCAGGAGATTCCTGCATCGAGTGCAGTTGAATACCTCCGCATAGAGTGCGTCGAGGAGGCTAAGTAGTTGAACTCTTGTTCTCTTTTGCAGAGTTGCGTTGAGTTGCTCG
>ML793135.1:282816-321662 GCA_009831015.1 Picea engelmannii
TTAGGCCAGGAGATTCCTGCATCGAGTGCAGTTGAATACCTCCGCATAGAGTGCGTCGAGGAGGCTAAGTAGTTGAACTCTTGTTCTCTTTTGCAGAGTTGCGTTGAGTTGCTCGAGCCTTTGCAGGTGAGTGCAGGTTGGGCATGGAGTCTCAATAGCAAGTCTGAGAAGAGAAGGCCGAAGCTGGTGCAAGCAAGAGTGCATAAGACCCAGGAGAACTTCAACACTTGGAGAGTGGCTGAAGGTTGAAGGGTGCGCAAAGTGCGCGAAAGTTCCCTGAAGAAGTCTGAGTCGAAAAAGCTCAGGAGGGATAGTTCCTTTGGTTTTGCTGTGAAGTCGACTCTAGCAGAGGTCTCACAGAACAAAGGTTGTGAACGGAGAAACTCTTCAAGAGGAAGAGAATCGACGACTTGACTCGTCGTGAAGAATCACTAAGATCGCGACCTGACTTGTGGGTCAGATGTATCGGGAGTTCGCGACGGAAGATTCTTGCTTCTCGTAGCGTGAGGTCACGAGAACGCGAAAACACGACGTCCCAGAATGCCTTGCATGGGATGTGTCGAAGTCCGATGATGTGACAGGTGATCTCGGGATATCGGATCTCGGGAGAGGGAAGCCTCAAGTCTGATCTCGGGAATAGTGAGAGCGCAAGGTCGCGGGGTTTCCGAGTCATCGGTATCTCGGCACTTCGGGTCTCGGAAGTTGAGAACTCGAAAATATAAGGACGCTAGTCGCGAGTCGCGATAGCACGAGGTTCCGATACGCCGAGGAGGGGTCAACGTTGACCAGAATATCGGGTCTCGTAATCCGAGAGTCCAGTTCCCCGTTGTGGAATTCGCGAATTCGCGAGAGCCGATCCTTCATTAACTAAGGAAGGGAGGATCGTCGGAAGTAACTGTGGGTAAAGGACTCCGAAGGGAGTCGGAGAGTTGATAACTCTTCGGGCTGTGGAGAGAAAGAAGGTCCTGGTGGAGCGACTGTGCTGCCGAGGGCACGAATTGCGTCAGGTCACCTTCAAACGAAGGGCCCAACTCCAGAACAATGACAAGGCCTTGCTTGTGGAAACTGTCATAATGCTCGACTGTGTCTTTCCATTTCCACACTAGAATAGAAGCTCCTGCGAAAAAATCATATGCCACATTTATGTTCGACTCTATGAGTTTGGTATCCATCAATGTATTCCACTCTGATTCCGCAATATAATGCATTTGTTGGATTTTGACATAAGTCTGTTGGACTATCGGTATACACTCCCTGAGTTGTTTCTTAGCCTCCCACTGAGTGTCATACAATAGATATCTTCTTCTTATGGAATACCCAACCATGTCTACTTGCTTACTTCATTTTCTTTTGTTCGCCTCCACAGTCGACATTTCTTCCCACTAAAAATGATCCTTTTGCATTTGTTTTCTGCATCCAACAATTAACAAATACTTGTAGAGAAACCAATGGATGTGAACTTTGAATTCCTTCCAAGCAACCTGAACTGGATTGTCACTTCCATAACCTACCATAGACTTGTACTCTTTCATACGTTGGTTTGGGTTCAGGCTAACTGGAAGGACATCCAACGTCTTCTTCTCGTCATCCACCTTACTAGTGCAGAGTACCAATGACCGACACCTTGAGTCTCTTATCTTTAGCTACTGCTATCGGCTGGCAACTTGATGCAATTCCACCTTAGGGATGATTCTCGAATGCCCCTTTGTCCTTGGGATTGAGCTAAGGGTGTCTAAGAGGGACATTTCTTCCTTGACGTGATGGTGAATACGTTCTCCCGACGACTGTGTCCAATATGGTTGGTTGGATTATCCCTTATGGGAGTCTGGATTAGGCTAGTCATTGTCTGTGACCTTCTCCATTGACATAGCCTATAGTTTTCTAGGCTAACTCTTGTAGGATGGGATTTCTCTGTTATTTTGAATTCCTTATAAAGGAACTTGGCTCTGGTCTGTTATAACCCTACGTTTCATAGGATCACCTGGTGATTCCAATCTCTTCTTCTAGTTGTGTTATATTGTAAATAATATTTTACTATGCAAATGTTTTACAAAAGAAAATAAAAAGAAAGAAAAGAAAAACAAAAGAATAAAATCAAAAGAGGGTATAAAAAAAATAAAAGACAAAAAGATAAAACCCCATGGAATAAATTTGGTTTGATTCATATTGTCTAACCATGATCAAACTATTTAAATTTATGCAGATAAGATAATGAATAAATTTGGCTAAACAGTCTAATCTCAGCCAAAATTAGATAGGTTAGTGAATAAATTTGACCAAACAGTCTAAGCTTGGTCAAATGTCTTAGGTTAGAGTAATTTTTCACCCAACATTTTAAGCTAGGTTGATGTTCTAGGTAACTAGATTAGGAACTAGGTTAGCATGTTTTATTTGAATAAAAATTTGCTAAAGGTTGATTAAATGCCTTTATTTTGAATAAAATTGATGTTTTTTTTACCCCTTGGTAAAAAAATTGAAAAACAGGGAGCTAGAAAAGACCCACAATATGTTCTTATCCTAATTCTATCGGGATTTGACAGCTTTGGCGCTTTGCATCTAAAGTGCACACTCATCTCAACGATCGATCAAAACACGCCCAAATCAATGGTTTGCAGTGGATACCAGACCCCCCCCCCCCCCCCCCCCTCGACCTTTCTTCCTTTAACAGTGAGGCGGGGGGTGGGGGGGGTCCGAGTTAGTGGTTTTTCTGGGGCAAACCCCGGATAACGTGTCAACTCCTTATCAACTCGGACCCCCCTCACTCAATTTTGCTTACCACTTGGACCCCCTCCAATAAACCACCAAACCACTCATCAATACCTCCACCACACTCCGCCACCGCACTCCACTACCCTATCAACACGTCACACTCCACTCACCTATCACACATCACATCCTATCCGCCCATTGGCCATTCAATATCCTCCACGTCACTTTCATCCATCCGTTGGCCAATCAATATCACTCCCCGTGACCGTTACCCATCCAAATCACCACCCGCTCCATAACAGACACCTCCCTACACCATTTAACTCTGTTCTTTCACCATTCTCGCATTGTTCATCGATCCAGACACAGTTGACACCACCATTTCCCATTTTCAAGATTAACTGCCACCAATATCACTGTCAACAAGCTCCATCAAGTCGGGTAATCATAGACCATACATGTTTCCGTTTTCAGATCTCCATTTGATTATGGCACCCAAATCTAAATCCACTGAAACAAAAGAAAATTCTTTCCTTCCCACCCCCGTCGACCTGGATTGCATCCCCCTGGATGATAAATATTATCGAATTGTAGAGCCGAAGTGTGAATTCGATTTCTTCGAATTACACTTCTGGCTCAAAGATATATTCCTGGACCAGAGTGACGAGATCAGACTCTGGGAGTCCAATCTCCCACTGTACATGTTTCCCTAGACTTACCATTTCCCCGAGTTCGCCCTGAAGTGCCAAGCTCACTACCTTCCTGGCCAAAGGGCCATTGTGTCTACATCTGGTGAAACTTTGTTCACCATCACATCTGAAATGATAAACCAAATGTTGCAAATACCCAAAACCGACTTAGCCAACCCCTTCTCCATTGAAATTCAGACTAAGCTCTATCAGAAATTGTCTTTCCCCTAGAGAGATCAAATTTTTGAAATATTCATACCTGAAGATGCACAGTTGCCTAAAATGAATCCCCCATATCCTTCTTCCATCTTCTTAGTCAGAGCCAACCAGATCATCTCCACCCTCTGTAGCTTATTAGGATATTTTCGGACGAGTGGGTAGTTGAACCCATCCTGGGTTTCCTGTCCATCTTTTCCACTGAAGAAAAAGCTACAGTTCAGTTTAACTATAACCAATTTTTGGCTGACAACATCCATGAACAACTTTTCAAGTTCTCCACAGAAGGAATGTTCTGGTACTCCTTAGTACTGGTATATATTTTCCTTTTCTTCCAAGCAAACAAATTCTTTTTCATCCTCCAGAAGTTGGATCAAGATGGAAATCCTCAATCAATGACCTCTTGGACATCAATAGTGAGGAATAACTCATCTGAATTCAGCTTCAAACAGTTCATCGATGAGTTTTACCATCCAATGGTGTGCATGATCAACAATAGAATGGAACCCAAGATAAATGAGGAAGTCCAAAGAATCCTTCACCTATCAGACTTAGCGAAAACATGTGACTGGTATCTTTACCAGAACCATATTGAAATCAGAGTCTATGGATGTGAACTGGCTCCTTACAAGCTGCCAAAGTACCTTCCTGTCATAATATTTGCCTTGGAATACATTAGACAAATGATCAACTTTGATGATATCCACTTTGTGACATTCAAGAAGAAACAACATCGCAGGATCAAGAGCCAAATTGGTTCTTTCATATGCAACAAATGAGCTGCAGGGGAAGAATCCAATAATCTTTTAAAAGAAATGAATTTCAGCCTAAGCTTCCCATGGCATTATGACCCTTGTGGAATTATAGCAGAAACCAAGCTTAAAAATAAAATCTCTCCTTATGCTCATGTGCCAAAACCAGAGATAGAAAAGTTCATGAATCAGACAGACTGGCGAGAAAATACGTTGTTGGAGACAGAAGAGCAGCCTTCACCTGCCAATATTTCACATACCATCACTCCACATGTACAAGCAAAGAAGAGAGTGAGGAAAGAAATCCCTCCCTCAATCATAGAGGTGTCAACAGAAGACTTCCAAGTCTACAGGAAGAGGACTAAGACCAGTCACACACCAGAAAAACTTAGAGAAGAAGAAACATAGTCCACTATAGTTATGGAGGGACCACATTCATCAGTATTCTTAGGAAGCCAACAGATAGTGTCCACTTCCTCATCTAAGAAGCAAGAAGATACCACACTGTCAACTGAGTCCTCATAGGATCCCACGAGACTTAATATCTTTGATAAATATAAAATGATCAAACAAAGGAATGAACTACTGACTAACAACACATATGCCTAGTTCTGGAAGAAGACATCCATAGCTCAACACAAGTTATTGTATGCATTTGACACAGAAAAAGGAAGGATTCACATGGAATTCTTACAAGAACAGGTCCCTCATCCCAAGACAACTTCGGATTACAAGAAAGAATCATTTGAGTGTGATGTGAAAGAAGTTCATCCTATAGATCAGATGAACATGCACATGAAAACATGGGAGATGATTTTCTCCACCTTAAAAAATACATCCTTGACTGTTGCAAAATTGCAGGTCTCTTTAAACAATGTCCACTCTCAGTTGAAACTGGAAAATATTTCTTCCTTAGCCAAGGATAATAAGATCAAATCCCTAGAGGAACGGGTACTGAAAATTGGCTATGATCCATCCAATGTCAAAGCATTCGGGGAACTACTAAAGAAGAAAAATGATGACATAACATCTCTGAGGAAAAAACTAAAAATTCCAGCCACTGAATATTCACAAGCAAAGAAAATGGCTGAGAGTGAAGGCCACACGAAGGAGATGCTAAAACTAATAATGGAGAAGAATGCACAAATAAAGGAGATGGAGGTCGAGCTTGATAAGTTAGTAAAAGAGAAATAGCATAGAGTATAGATGGCTATTATCCCATTGGAGGCAGTCCCTCTCACAGGAGTCAGTACAACATCAGAAGCCACTACAACAGAGATTCCATCATCTATTCCAGTGACAATTCCAGATGCTTCTAAGAAATTGGTGAAGTCAATGCAGGACATGACCATGGAAGGAGAAGAAATTAGAATATTGCAAGAAGAGGTTAAAAACCTCTAGAAGCTTAAATCCATGTTCGAGTCTAGCTACAACACAGAGATGCACAAATTGCAGAGACTCACTCAAGAAATACAGAAGCTGCAGAAAAAGACTATCATGGCCAAGGCACTGTCCAAAGCCAAGGAAAACATCTGGATGGACATCAACAAATCAATGACAAAGATATGGCCACTCATACAAATTGTGTTTGAACAACATGAACTGGTGTAGAGAGCCAAACAAGAAAATGACAAGAGAAGAGAGGAATTGGGAGAGAGGCCTACAGAGGCCACTGAAATCATCAGGTTCTTAAACTCCAATACCAAAGAGGAGTTAGAGGCATTGAAAATTGAAGACAGGACAAAGACCATCCTTGAGGTCAAAAAGGTTTTGACCAAGAAAGGATTGATGCTACAACTAGAAGAGAAAGATCAAACAATGGACGTTGGAGTGCAGAGATTGTTCAACAAGGTCGATTCACTGCATAAGAAGGGACTTCTAGGATTACTAGTAATAAATGATAAACTCATTACTCTATCAGACTACAAGCAAAAAATCCTCACAGTAGCAAAAGATAGTTCTAAATTTTCAGGAATACAAGGGATCATTACTGGAAAGGCATTCTTAGAAACTTTATAGTTGGACTTGAGCATCCAACATGAGATAAAATACATTTTCATCACAAAGCCTACTTTTTCCAAGCACACTAAGATGGACGAAACATACAGAAGGTTACTCAAGGTTTCCATCCCTAGTCAAAAGAGGTGGGAAGACCTATGTGCTTTACTTGAGTAAAGGTGAGGTGGAATTCTGAGTCATCATGAGGAAGACAGTCAAGTCAAAGTGATGAATCACCAACTACTTCCCCCAGAATCAACACCAAGGATTCAAACAGATCACCAACATTCTTATTATTTTGTAATCTGTAATATAGTTAGTTAGATTTTTTCTCCACAATATCCTGATCATTAATGACAGTATCAGATGCAGTTGTTTTATAAATACTTCTCACTTAGAAGTATTGAGTTTTTATTTTTGCGCCCAAGGATCTATCTTTGTAATTTTTTCAAGAAGATTGACCAATAATAAAAAGACTATTCACATGATTCTTGCGTTTGAATGTTGGTGATGTTTATCTTTCTCTGTTAATGTTCATCTTTCTCTGTAATCATTATGTTTTCCGTTTCTAATCATTAAAAGGAAGTTAATGAGAATAATTTGTCTTGGGCACTCTATTTCTGGTCTTTTCATGATCTACATGTTTTCATTTGATATTAAACAAAAAAATTCTTAGTTTCTTCTTTATTTGGTTGACTCTCTCACATGTTCTATCTTTTCATCACATTTAATTCTAATAGATCCCGCGTTATCACTATCTCTCCTTATGAAGAAATCTTATAAAAACTGTATCTGATATGAGTCTTTAATACAGACCCCATATCCCAATGGATGTTTAATGCAATTCTTCAGCCAATCTTTATAAACAAAACAACAAACTCATATTATTTTAACTATCCTAATTTCTAAAACTCAAACAGATCTAAATCTTACAGACAAATCCCTCTCTGAAACTGGCAGGGCTAGATCCCAATTTCGAAAGTGATTTTGGTAAGTTACCTCTGTCAATTTATTCTTCCCTTGACAACCTCTGGGAATTGCAAAGTGCTAACATAGTGGCGACCATACTGGGGAATTGAACAAATTTTCCATCTTTACGATTTCTCTTCTCTAGATAAAGAAAACTTTATTTCTAAACAATTACAGATCTAACTTTCAAGAGATAAATGTTCAAGGGTTGTTGAAGTTTGTATATATTAAATTAGATTTATTAAATTTTAAATCTTTGGATCCAAAAAGAATTCACACTAGATCCCATTCTAATCCAAAACCTGTAACAATAGTAGATAATCCAGAAAAAGAAATACAGTAGAAGGTCATGGAAGTGGCAGTCCTCTCCAAAGGGACACTTCCCTTCCAGAGAAGCTTGTCACAATCCAGGAAATTGATTTTGATCTACCTTTTGAGCAAAGCCTTTTCAGAACCAAATCTGATAGCTTTGTGAATGAAATAGTACTAGATCAAAACATCCTCCAACCTAGAACCTTTGAAAGACTCTCTCCTGGAATAGAATTTGATCAACGGATCCTTCAAGCATTTGAGAAAATATAAGATATAGCATCAAATATTGACCAAGCCTTGTATAAATCCCATTTTCAACAGTTTGTTGAGCTTTCTTCTACTTCTATTGTTGCAGCTTCTGTCAATCCTCAAGCATCTCAGTCTATACCTCCCAACCATGCTTCCTCTACATCTTCTGTCACTTCCCCACCAATTATACAAGTTGTCATCCAACCTCATCCATCAATAATGGCAGCGAGATATGCTCCCCTGGTGTTAGCTTCTCTTTTACATAACATGCCCTAGGACTATCAAACTAGGATTCCCGAGTTTGATGGCACTAGAAATTTAAATGCACAACAACATGTGGATAAAATGAATGACTTTTTTTTATTTACAGGAAGTTAATCAAGCAGATGTTCAAATGAGACTCTTTGCACAAAGTTTAACTGGTGATGTTAAGAAATGGTTTAAGGCATTACCTGCTGCTAGCATAGCTGATATTGCTACTTTTCACCGAACTTTCCTCAATAGGTGGGAGGTAAAGAAAAACCCTCTCCAAATTTTATCTGAATATGAAAATATGAGGAGAAATCAAGGGGAAACTGTACAGAACTATTACACTCGTTTCAATAATATCTATAATGAAATCCCTACTCATATCAAACCTCCTCAAGGCATGGCCTTGATCAAGTTCCCCGATGGCTTTGATCCTGACATGTCCTACCAATTGAGAGAAAGAAACTCTGCCACTTTGAAAGATATGTAGAATAGTGTTGTAAGTGTTGAAGCAAATTTGCTAGCTAGGAGAGCCAAGCAAAGAAATAAAAGGAGAGTTACAATTAAATAAGAACCTTCCACTTCTACCTCAGATGCCAGAATTGATTCTTTAGTCAGAACCGTGGGGATATTAATGGAAATACTAGAAATCGGTGATAGAAACTTGCTTAGAGAGAATCAACCTAGTCCTCAGATTCGAAATCCCAATTTCAGAAGAAATCCTCCCCAGATCAGACAAACAAAAACCAGAGATCAAAGGGAACAGAGAGGTCATGATCAACAAATTGAGGAAGATATAATTGAGGAGTTAGATGACATTCACATAAACCTTATGGGGGTTAATCAAAACAATTCCATTTTTATCACTTAGGAAGAAATGAACTTTTTCTCCTTTCACAGACCGAAGTAGATGAGGACGAGTCAGAACAAAAAACCTTTGAGATTGCAATAATGGAAGTCCACAGACAATACAAATTAAGGAGTAAAAATTCTAACGACAACCCAACTAAGAAAACTTCTGAAACCAAGAAAACCTCTGATGTTTTTCCTAAGAAATTTCTTGAAAAGAAAAACTCAGAAGCTCCTTCCAGAAAGTTGCCAGAATCCTTACCAAGAACAACTCAAATTGAGGTTGCTTCCACAGGTCAGCCCCCTACTGCTGCACAGAAAAATGTGACTGATAAATCAGATTTTCAGAGTCAAAGCATAACTTCTACCACATTTAGTTTGGAAAGTGAATTGGCCAAATTAAAATTACCTATTCCTTTGACAGAACTGATGGACAAAAATGGTTACAGATCACAAGTGATCAAGGCATTAAACATAGAACCAGGAGTAGGTACAAACACTGTGAATGTAGTCGATGATCAACCAGAGTTGTTGTTTGGTCCTGAGGTAGAGGGACAAACTAACAATGGTGTTGTTCCTCCTTTTTACATCAATTTGAATATTCATGATAAGACATTACACAATGCCATGCTGGATTTTGGCGATTCTCACAATCTTATGCCCAAGGCTATGATGGAGAAACTTGGGCTTGATATCACCAGACCCTACAAGGACTTATACTCCTTTGATTCAAGCAAAATCAAATGCATAGGTCTGATCAAATACCTGTGTATTACCTTGGCATAAATCCCAGCTAAAAGCATGGTAATGGATATTGTGGTTGCAGATATTCCTCCAAAATATGGTATGTTATTATCTTGATCACAGGGCACCAAGTTAAAGGGTACTTTACAATTAGACATGTCTTGTGCCACCATTCCTGTATTTGGTCAACAAAGAATATTGTACAAAGAGACTTTGATGAAATACATGGTCAGCAGTAAAGAGAAACCACATAACTGTCCTTTGTAATATGTTCATTCTGACCTGGACTCCTTCATTTTATATAATGATGGTGACTTGGACAGTCAAATTGCACAATTGGAAGATGATGCGTCTGGCCTGGAGGAAAGTAAAATAATCACTGAGGAAGGTAAAAAGGTGATAATAGAAACTGATGAACCAACAAAACCTCTTTGGAGTTTAGATTTCGATGGAGCTGTCAGTAATCAAGGATCTAGAGTTGGGGTGTGGGTGCATAATCCAAGAGAAAGGTATTCTGAAAACCATTCTTATAAATTAAATTTTCAATGCACCAATAACATAGCTGAGTATGAAGCATTGATGTTTGGCCTGGAATTGTTAAAGAAGCTTGGTGCCAAAATAATTGCGGTAAGAGGTGATTCTGAACTTATCATTAAGCAGATCAAAGGTGAGTATTCTACCAAACACCCCAGAATCAGAGCTTACAGAAATGTTGTTTTAGATTTTTTACAATGTTTTACTGAATATGACTTGCAGGTGATTCTTAGAGGCCAAAATATACTTGTTGATGGACTGGCTACTTCAAAAACCACCTGTAAAACATTGTTTCACCCAAATCACCAATACATAGTGGAGGTGAAATGTAGACCTACTGTCCCAGACAATATCAGTTACTGGCAAGTGTTTGGTAATGATGAACAAATTGATGATTTCCTGCAATCTAAAAATGAATTTTAGTGTGTGAACATTGATGTAGATATTGATAATGATATTGTAAATAAATCAGATTCAGAATAAATAAACAAAAATGAAGAAAATACAGATTTCTTGCAATTAAAAGATAACATCCTGCCTAGAGGGTTAGTCCCACTTGAAGAACTATTTGATTTCAATGACATAGCAAAAAAGCCTAAAATTGAACCTTCTGGTAAAGATGTTGAGGAATGTAACATAGGAATGGATAAGAAACCTAAAATGATTAAATCATCCAAATCTCTACCTCCTGAGCAAAAAAAGAAATATATTGAGCTATTCAAAGAATTTGTTGATGTTTTTGCTTGGAGTTATGAAGATTTGAAGTCTTATGATACCAGTATCATACAACATAAAATCCCTATAAAAGAAGAGCATAATTTTTTTAAGCAGAAACTTAGGAGAATCAACCCCAAGTTAATGCCCCTAATTGAAAAGGAAATCAAGAAAATGTATGATGCTAAAATCATTGTTCCTCTAAATTTTTCAAAATGGGTTTCTAATCTAGTTCCTACCAGAAAAAAGAGTGGATAAATCAGGCTTTGCATTGATTTCAGAAACCTCAACAAAGTTTCCCTTAAATACAACTATCCTCTACCCAAAATGGATCATATCTTACAAACGGTAGTTGGAGCCAGTAGGATCTCTTTGCTAGATGGTTTTTCTAGCTATAACTAGGTTCTTGTCCACCCCGATGACCAAGAGAAAACAACTTTCACTACACCCTGGGGTACTTTCATGTATGTGAAAATGCCCTTTGGTTTAATGAATGTTGGTGCCACATTCCAAGGAGAAATGGACATTGCCTTTATGGATGAACTTGGGAGATTTATTGGCATATACTTGGATGATGTAACTGTCTATTCAAAAAATGATGAAGAACACCTAGTGAGAAAATTTGGAATCTCACTAAATCTAAAGAAAACTTTGTTTGGTTTAGAAGAGGAAAAACTGATAGGACACATTATATCTAAATATGGAATCAAGATAGATCCCAGCAGGATTGAAGACATCTAGAAGTTAGATCATCCAAGAAGGAATTGTAGACCTTCATAGGAAAAAAAAAAATCCGAGAAGATTCATACCTAATTTGGCAGAGCTCCTTAGAAACATAACAAACATGCTTAAAAAAGATACAAAAATAAAGTGGAACACAGAAGCTAAACAGTCTTTTGATCAAGTGAAATTGGCATTGACACAAGCCCCTGTACTAATCAGTCCTGATTATACAAAATATTTCTATTTATTCTTTTTTGCTTCTAAACATACCATTGCAGCAGTTCTTTTGTTGAAAAACAATGAAGGCTATGAACAACCTATAGGATTTTTCAGAAAATCATTGAGAGATGTTGCATTAAACTACAACATCAACGAGAAACCGTTTTTTTCTTTGGTAAAATCAATTAAATATTTCAGAGTTTACATTATCCATTCACATATCATTGCTTATGTTCCTAATGCAGTGGTGAAGGATATTCTGACTTAGGATAACCCAGATGGTAGAAGAGGGAAACAGATTGTTGTAATCCTTGAGTATGATATAGAAATCAAACCAACCAAACCGATCAAGGGTCAAGGTTCAGCCAAACTGATGGTTGAATCAAATTTTCATGCTTTAGATATAAAATGTTTAGTTGCAATTGATGAACAGGGAAAGAAGGCGACTCCACATGTCAAAGAGGTATTCTCAAATTCTCCATGGTACGCGGACCTTATCTTTGTCCTGCATCATTTACAAGATCCTCTTGGCCTGACAAAGACTAAAGCTAGATTCTTAAAACTTAAATCTTTGAAATATTGCATTCTGAATCGAAATATTTACTGGAAATATGTTGGAGACATTTTACTGAATTTTTTATTAAAAGATGAAGCTGACAAAGCCTTGCAGGAATTCCATGAAGGGGATTGTGGCGGGCATTTAAATTGGAAGACTACTGCTAACAAGATTCTTAGAGTTGGTTTCTACTGGCCTACCTTATTTGTAGATGTCCATAAAAAGGTAACCTCCTGTCACAAGTGCCAGATATTTGAAGGCAAAAGGAAACTTTTTCCTTTTCCCTTGAAACCTATTTCCGTTGAAGCTCCATTCCGGCAATGGGGTTTATATTTTATTGGTGAGATTCACCCACCTTCTTCAAGCCAACACAAGTGGATCCTCACAGCTACAGACTACTTCACTAGGTGGATTGAAGTTGTACCTTCCAGGCAAGCCACTGACGTTGTAATTATAAAATTCTTGGAAACTAACATTCTCTCTCATTTTGGATGCCCCAAGAAGATTATGATTAATAATGCAACAACTTTTAGATCAAAAAAGATGATAGAATTTTGCAGCAAGTATCAAATTACTTTGGGACACTCCACAACCTATTACCCTCATGGAAATGGGTTGTCTAAGTCCTCTAATAAAATTTTGGTAAATATCATCAAGAAGATGTTGCAGGAAAATAAGAAATCTTGGCATAACAAGTTGTTTCATGCACTTTGGGCTGACAGGATGACTACAAAAAGATCAATTGGTATGTCCCCATATTAGTTGGTATATGGAACTGATGTTGTTTTTCCCACCTCTTTGGGTGTTCATGTTATGAAGTTGTTACAAGAAGTACATGTAGAGCCTAATGACATCCAAAGGAGGATCAATCAGATCATACATCTGCAACAATCCATGGAAGATGTTTATAACCAGACTTAGGTAATTCAAGAGAGCATTAAGAAAATCTATGATAGGAGAGTCAAGGATGATGATTTCAAATTGGGTGATATGGTACGAAAGTGGGATTCAAGAAATGAAGACAAGAGAAAGCATGGAAAGTTCGACAATTTTTGCAAAGGCCCTTTCATAATCCAGGATTATAGAGGAAACAATGCATTCCTACTCAAGGAATCGGATGGATCAGACCTGCCAGGAGGACCTATCAATGGAAGAATGCTCAAACATTATGTTCCACCAGAACAAAGATTTTTAGTCACTCATCTCATTGTACAAACCACCTTTACTTTTATGTCATGTGTGGGTGATTTTTATCAGATGGTTGAAGCCCGAAGAGAAGGCCCTAAGCCACTGATCAAGACCACCATATTTACAATTAAAATAAAACAAATGAGGTTGTAGAAAAAGCACTGGAGAAGAATACTAAAGGCAACAGGTAACTGGTTCTTGGCGCCTCACAAGGAGAGCACCATCCCCTAGTGGATCCACTATTATAACCCTATGTTTCATAGGATAACCTGGTGATTCTAATATCTTCTTCTAGTTGTGTTATATTGTAAATAATATTTTATTCTGCAAATGATTTACAAAAGAAAAGAAAAATAAAAGAATAAAATCAAAAGAGGGTATTAAAAATATAAAAGACAAAAAGATAAAACCCCATGGAATAAATTTGGTTTGATTCATATTGTCTAACCATGATCAAACTATTTAAATTTATGCAGATAGGATAGTGAATAAATTTGGCTAAACAGTCTAATATTAGCCAAAATTAGATAGGTTAGTGAATAAGTTTGACCAAATAGTCTAAGCTTGGTCAAATGTCTTAGGTTAGAGTAAATTTTCACCCAACAGTTTAAGTTGGGTTGATGTGCTAGGTAACTAGATTAGGAACTAGGTTAGCATGTTTTATTTTCATAACAATTTGCTAAAGGTTGATTAAATGCCTTTATTTTGAATTAAAATGATGTGTTTTTGACCCCTTGGTGAAAAAATTGAAAAAAGGGGAGCTAGAAAATACCCAAACTATGTTTTTATCCTAAGTCTATTGGGATTTGATAGCTTTGGCACTTTGCGGCTAAAGGGCGCACTCATCTCAGCAGTCGATCAAAATGCGCCCAAATCAACGGTTTGCAATGGATATCGGACTCCCCCTGACCTTTCCGCCTTTAACGGTAGGGGCGAGGTCCGAATGAGTGGTTTTTTTGGTGCGGTCCCCGCATAATGTGTCAACTCCTTATCAACTCAGACCCCCCTCACTCAATTCCTCTTACCACTTTCCCCCCCCCTCCGATAAACCTCCAAACCATTCATTAATACCGCCATCGCACAATGCCACCGCACTCTACTACCCCGTCAACACGTCACACTCCACTCACCTATCACACATCACATCCTATCCACCCGTTGGCCATTCAATATCCTCCATGTCACTTTCATCCATCTGTTGGCCAATCAATGTCACTCCCCATGACCATTACCCATCCAGCTCACCACCCGCTCCATAATGGACATCTCCCTACACCATTTAACTCCGTTCTTTCACCATTCCCACACAGTTCACCGATCTAGACACAATCGACACCACTGTTTCCCATTTTCAAGATTAACTGCCACCAATATCACCATTAACAGGTGCCATTAAGCCAGGTAATCACATACCATACATGTTTCCGTTTTCAGATCTCCATTTGATTATGGTGGCCAAATCTAAATCCACTTAAACAAAAGAAGATCCTTTCCTTCCTCCTCCCTTCGACCTGGATCGCATCCCCCTGGACAATAAAGATTATCGAATTGCAGAGCTGAAGTGTGAATTTGATTTCTTCAAATTACACTTCTGGCTCAAAGATATATTCCTAGACCAAAGTGATGATATCGGACTCTAGGAGTCCAATCTCCCAGTGTACATGTTTCCCCAGACTTACCATTTACCTAAGTTCACCCCGGAGTGCCAAGCCCACTACCTTCCTAGCCAAAGAGCCATTGTGTCTTCGTCTGGTGAAACTTTGTTCACCATCACCTATGAAACGATAAACCAAATGTTGCAGATACCCAAAACCGACTCGGCCAACCCCTTCTCCATTGAAATTTTGACTGAGCTCTATCAGAAACTGTCTTTCCCCCAGAGAGCTCAAATTTTTGAAATCTTCCTACCTGAAGACGCACAGTTGCCTAAAAAGAATCATCCATATCCTTCTTCCATCTTCTCAGTCAGAGCCAACCAGATCATCTCCACCCTCTGTATCTTATTAGGATATTTCTCGGACGAGTGGGTAGATGAATCCATCCTGGGTTTCCTGTCCATATTTTCAAATGAATAAAAAGCTACAATTCAGCTTGACTATAGCCATTTTCTAGTTGACAACATCCATGAACAACTTTTCAATTTCTCCACAGAAGGAATGTTCTGGTACTCCTCAGTATTGGTATATCTTTTCCTTTTCTTCCAGGCAGACAAATTCTCCTTCGCCCTCCAGAATTTGGATCAAGATGGAAATCCTCAAACAATGACCTCTTGGACATCAATAGTGAGGAATAACTCATCTGAATTCAACTTCAAACAGTTCATCTATGAGTTTTACCATGCAGTGGTGTGCATGCTTAGTAGCAGAATGGAACCCCAGATAAATGAGGAGGTCCAAAGAATCCTTCACCTATCATACTTAGCCGAAACAGGTGACTGTTATCTTTACCAAACCCATACTGAAATCAAAGTCTATGGATGTGAACTGGCTCCTTACAAGCTGCCAAATTACCTGCCTGTCAGAATATTTTCCTTGGAATACATCAGACAAATGATCAACTCTGATGATATCCATTTTGTGACATTCAAGAAGAAACAAAAACTCAAGATCAAGAGCCAAATTGGTTCTTTCATATGCAATAGTAGAGCTGCAGGGGAAGAATCGAATAATGTTTTAAAAAAATGAATTTCAACCTAAGATTCCCATGGCATTATGACCCCTGTGGCATTATAGCAAAACCAGGCTTAAAAATAAAATCTCTCCTTATGCTCATGTGCCAAAAACTAGAGATAGAAAATTTCACGAATCAGACAGACTAGCGAGAAAATACATTGTTGGAGACAGAAGAGCAACCTTCACCTACCAATATTTCACATAACAACACTCCACATGTACAAGTAGAGAAGAGAGCCAGAAAATAAATCTCTCCCTCAATCACATAGGTGTCAACAGAAGACTTCCAATTCTACAGGAAGAGGACTAAGACTAGTCACACACCAAACAAACTTAGAGAAGAAGAAACACAGTCCAATATAGTTATGGAGGGACCACATTCATTAGTCTTCTCAGACATCCAAAACATAGTGTCCACTTCCTCATCCAAGAATCAAGAAGATACCACACTGTCAGCCGAGTCCTCACAGGAGCCCACAAGACTTAATATATTTTATAAATATAAAATGATAAAACGGAGGAATGAACTCCTAAGTAACAACACATCTGCCCAGTTCTGGAAGCAAACATCCACAACTCAACACAGGTTATTGTCTGCATTTGACAAAAAAAAGAGGAAGGAAGCACATGGAATTCTTACAGGCACAGGTCCTTCATCCCAAGACAACTTCAGATTACAAGAAAGCATCATTTAAGTTTGATGTGAAAGAAGTTCATCCTACAGATAAGATGGAAATGCACAGGAAAATAGTGGAGATGCTTTTCTCCACCTTAACAAATACATCCTTGACTGCTGCAAAATTGTAGGTCTCTTTAAACAATGTCCAGTCTCAGTTGAAACTGGAAAAGATTTATTCCTTAGCCAAGGATAATAGGATCAAATCCCTAGAGGAACTGGTACTACAAATTGGCTATGATCCATCCAATGTCAAAGAAGTCAAGGAAATACTAAAGAAGAAAAATGCTGACATAACATCTCTGAGGAAACAACTGAAAATTCCAGCCACTGAAGATTCACAAGAAAAGGAAATGGCTGAGAGTGAAGGCCATAAGGAGGAGATGCTAAAACTAACAATGGAGCAAAATGCAGAAATAGAGGAGATGGAGGCCGAGCTGGATAAGTTAGTAAAAGAGAAAGAATAGAGCGTATAGATGGATATTATCCCATATGAGGCAGTCCCTCTCACAGGATGTAGTACAACATCAACAACCACTACAACAGACATTCCATCAGCTATTCTAGTGACAATTCCATATGCTTTTGAGAAATTGGTGAAGTCAATGGAGGACATGACCCTTCAAGGAGAATAAATTAGAAGATTGAAAGAAGAGGTTAAAAAACTCCAAAAGCAGAAATCCATGTTCCAGTCTAGCTACAACACAGAGATGCACAAATCATAGAGACACACTTAAGAAATACTGAAGCTGCGGAAAGAGACTATCATGGCCAAGACACTGTCCAAAGCCAAGGAAAACATCTGGATGGACATCAACAAATCAATGATAGAGATATGGCCACTCATACAAATTGTGTTTGAACAACATGAATTAGTGCAGAGAGCCAGACAAGCAATTGACAAGATAAGAGAGGAATTCGGAGAGAGGCCTATAGAGGCCACTGAAATCATCAGGTTCTTAAACTCCAAGACCAAAGAGGAGTTAGAGGCATTGGAAATTGAACACAAGACAAAGACCATCATTGAGGTCAAAAAGGTTTTGACCAAGAAAGGATTGATGTTGCAACTAGAAGAGAAAGCTCAGACAATGGACACTGGAGTGTAGAGATTTTTCAGCAAGGTCGATTCATTGCACGAGAAGGGACTTCCAAGATTACTAGTAATAAATGATAAACTCATTACTCTGTCATACTACAAGCAGAAAATCCTCGTAGTAGAAAAATATGGTTCTAAATTTGCAGACATACAAGGGAGCATTACTGGCAAGGCTTTCTTAGAAAATTTACAGTTGGACCTGAGCATCCAACATGAGATAAAATACATTTTCATCATAAAGCCTACTTTTGCCAAGTACATTGAGATGGACGAAACATACAGAAGGTTACTCAAGGTTTCCATCCCTAGTCAAAAAAGGTGGGAAGACCTATGTGCTTTACTTGAGTAAAGGTGAGGTGGAATTCCGAGTCAGCATGAGGAAGAGAGTCAAGTCAAAGTGATGAATCACCAACTACTTCCCCCAGAATCAAAACCAAGGATTCGAACAGATCACCAACATTCCTATTATTTTGTAATCTGTAATCTAGTTAGTTAGATTTTTTCTCCACAATATCCCAATTATTAATGACAGGATCAGATGTAATTGTTGTATAAATACTTCTCACTTAGAAGTATTGAGTGTTTATTTTTGCACCCAAGGAGCTATCTTTGTAATATTTTCAAGAAGATCGACCAGTAACAAAAATACTATTCACACGATTCTTGCATTTGAACGTTGGTGATGTTTATATTTCTCTGTTAATGTTCATATTTCTATGTAATCATTATGTTTTCTATTTCTAATCATTAAAATGAAGTTAATGAACATAATTTGTCTCGGGCACTCTGTTTCTGGTATTTTGGTGATCTACATGTTTTCATCTGATATTAAACAAAGAAATTCTTAGTTTCTTCTTTGTTTGGTTGACTCTCTCACCTATTCTATCTTTTCATCACATTTAATTCTAATAGATCATGCGTTCTCACTATCTCTCCATGTGAAGAAATATTATAAAAATTGTAACTGATCTAAGTCTTTAATACAGACCCCATAGCCCAATGGATGTTTAATTCAATTCTTCAGCCAATCTTTATAAACAAAACAAAAAACTTTGACTATTTTAACTAGCCTAATATCTAAAACTCAAACATATCTAAATCTTACAAAGAGATCCCTCTCTGAAACTAGCAGGGCTAGATCCCAGTTTCGAAAGTGGTTTTGGTAAGTTACCTTTGTCAATTTATTTTTCCCTTGACAACCTCTGGGAATTACAGAGTGTTAACATGGTCTATGAAGATAGTTGAAGGGTTGAAAGGATTTTTCGCACATTCCCTAATCTGCAAAGATTGCAGGGCTCACGTGGTTGCATGTGTATGCGACATGGTTCCTGGTTTTTCTCAATGATAAATACTGGTGCGAAGGATATGGGGACACGATGACAACCGTCTTATTATACACCGAGCATATCCCTGTTGGTTTTTCGAAGTATCAGTGTATCCATCACCCAAATGCAATATATTCCCTTATATCTTTGTTTTTCCTTGCCTCGTTTTCCCACATGGTTTTGGCTCGTGTGAGAGGATCCCCATGTAATCGACGGAAAAACAGTCCAAGTTCTCACGCCAAGAAAACACAAATTTACAGGCCATACACAGAAAGTGACATGACAACCATTTGTCAAATGTTGAAAGGTGACAGTAGTAGGCATTAACATCGATTAAATCCTTCGAATGTGGAAAAATCCATGACGTGATTTGGGAGAGTACACATATAAGAGGAAATTTGGTAACAAGATAGTAAATAAATTCGGGAAAGTAATGAGAAGGTCAGAGATGGACCGAAAAAAGGACAAAGGATTGTTAATATTTAAGTGACTATGACGAGCAGATACGTAACGACGGGTAAAAAGGTACTAACAACTTTTAACGACCCACATGATGACACAAGGGCATCAAATTCAAATTTCAGTAGCATTAAGTATGAGATGATGTGACTGTGACCTCCCATAACACAAAGTGAATATCCGAGCTAGATGACTTGGATAGGAAAATGAAGCACTAAGACACGTAAAAATAGAACACATAACCATTTATTGACAGAAAATAAAACAAATACATAAATGGAAATCCTACTTACTAACACACTCTCAAAACCAGGAGCATAACGAAATTGTAATTATGCAGCAACCAGGTAGGAATTTAGCCGTGCACCATTCACCCAACCAGGTCGAATAATTCCATCGAGTTGTACCAATTTGAAAACTCTAGATTCATGGATTTCCGCAACTATAAAAGGACAAAACCAATGCATTTGGAGATCTGTTGGATGTTTCTGACACTTGTTGTCATATAAGAGCACAAAGTTACATTGCGCAAATGATTTATGCTTTATATTCCAATTGTGTCAGGACTTTTGTCGGGCTTTCTCCACAGTCCAATGAAAATCTGCTAAGAACCTAGCTTCCTCAAGTTCCATTAGTTCCTCCACCCACACAACAATGGATTGATCCTCGGTCATCTTGGTATCTTGTGTAATGAATAGGCTTGGGGTGAGAAACTTAGTTGGCACAACTAGTCCTTGGCCATATACCTATTGAAACGAGGCATACATGTTCAAGTGTTTTGTGGTAGTCCTATACACCCATAACACATCTAGAATCCACTCATCCCAGTCATCCTGATTTGCATAAAAAACCTTAGTCATCCCCATCTCCAAGATTTTATTAAATGCTTCCACCATTCTGTTATCCTGCAGATGGTAGGTACTGCTCTTATGATATTGAATACAAAATTCTCTAGTAAGGGTCGTTATAGGTTCACTGAGAAAGTGGGATACTTGGTCATTGGTCAAGCACCGAGGACAACCAAACCTGGTAATAACATTCTAAAAAGGAAATCGCTTTGCAGTGGTCATAGAATAATCTTGAACAACCTCTTCTTCAGCCCAACAAGTGAGGTAGTCAGTTGAGAATTATGTATCTATCCTTTGAATGCTGAGCTGGAGGATTTATCGGACCAATGAAATCAACAACCCATTTTTCAAAAGCTTGTAGTGCACGAACAATGTGCAGAGGAAACTCATTGCGGTGTGATGGTTTTCCCACTCTTTGACATACTTCGCAGGCCCGAGCATATTCCTTAGTATCTTTAAACAATGTAGGCTATTATATTTTCATTAGTTTCATTAACATTAGATTTGCCATAGAATTTTTACTTCTTTTAACATTCAATAATCTTATACTGAAATATATATATATATATATATATATATATATATATATATATATATATATATATATATATATATATATATATATATATATATATATATATATATATATATATATATATATATATATATATATATATAACCAGATAAACAACACAATAAGACACAAAAAATTGTCCTAGGAAAACCCCAAACTCGAGGAAAAATGCAACCAACTTTTCTTAGAGAGAATCTTTCCAATGTTCCAATACAACTATGAACAAGCTCTTATTCACAAGAGCAAACCAACAATGAAGAAAACCTAATAAAAAATAATTATATTCTTCTTGTCAAACCCTAGTGAGGTTAGACAACCAAGCAACACCGTAGAAATGGCTCAAGATAGGCGCACCACTAGAGAAAGATAACACACCAAATAACTGACACAACTGGAAACTGCAACTGCATCTACACTTTCTACTACAACTACAACTGCAAATGGCATGAAGTAACTGGGAAACACCACACAACCTTAGAGAAACTCTTCCATAGGTAGCGAATAAGAGAAACCACCAAGAGCGACCAAGAATATCCTTTCCCAAGTAGGGTGCACTTTTCAAGAGAACCAAAGACCAAAAATAACGAAACTGTTGAAATTGCAGCTGCAACTGCCTAGTGTGCACTATAGAAGGAGAACTGTTGATCCATGTGGATATTGATGGCCACCCACCTATTCCAACTGGCTCACATACAGATTTCATCTTTGGAATTTCAGTTTTCATTTTGGCAGTTTTTTTCTAGATTTTTGAGTCCTGAAATTCCAGGGTCGTTCTGAGGCCCTAAACAACGTTTTTTGGGCCCGCCACGATCTTTATTATTAACACAGAGTTACAATGAACAATAACAGAGATACAATAAAACTTGGATTCTATTGAATAAGGAAATATGTTGAAACTGTAAAATGCAAATTAAAACAATCTTGCTAGAATGGTGGCTTCTTATCTCTGAGAAGAAATGTGACGGTTGCGATCATTTGAAAGAAGATGATTACAATGAGGCTCAGAAATCCTTTTTACATAAAACATGAATGAAAAAACCCTATAAATCCAAAAACCTAACTCTAGGAGATGAAGCTCCAAAATTCATGTGGGCCCCGTTGGGGTAAGTTGGTACATCAACTTCCCGGGGTCGTAACGTTTGCATACGATCTTTGTTTTAGGTGCCCAATAACCCGTTGGAAATGTCTATCCGAGGAATACACATTATGCCATCAAACTTTGAATTTTTATATAGTGTGACTGTGGCGGGCCCATAAAACATTGTTTAGGAACTAAAAATCACCCCATAAATTCATGACCCGAAAAGCTTGAAAAAAATTGCCAAAATGAAAACTGAAACTGCCAAGATGAAATCTGTATGTGATCCAGTTGGAATAGGTGGGTGGCCACCGATATCCACTTGGATAAACTATGTGGTTTTACAAATGAACTGACCCAAACTTGTGTTTATACTAATCTAGGTGCTTGTCTGGGGCCGACTTCTTATTCTGGGTCTTCAAATTTACTTTATTATTTCTATAAGTCGACTTCTCTTATGTGGTCTTCTATTTCACTTTATTATTTTATGGGGTGTTCTTCAATCATTTAATGGTATTCCTTTGACTTCTTGGAATCTTCTTCTTCTCTAAGAAAAGTTTTCTAGGAGGGAATACCTCCCGCAACTACCAAAACATCAACACTCCCTCTCAGCTATGGATGTATTCTTCCATGATGTCTTCATCTGGTAGTCCACTGAATACTCTGAAATCAACTATTAGCACACAACTACTACCATGCCATCAATAGCTTGAATCATCTGTCACGATCTCCATGACTATGCTGCGATAAAACAATAGCACACAACTACTTCCAAGAGTTCTGGTAGTCTCCATGGCAATCAACTAGTAGCACACAACTACTACAATGCCATCCGACAGAATACAACTGCTACCAAGTCATAGTAGTACACAACTATTGTCCAGTGGTGCAAAAACACCGCCAGTGGTACACAACCACTATCATAGTAGTACACAACTACTTTCTAGTGATACACAACCACCGATATAGTAGTACACAACTATTGTCCAGTGATACACAATCACCTCCAACGATACACAACCATCGATAGTAGTAAAAAACTATTGTCCATTGATACACAATCACTACCAGTGGTACACAACCATCGATAATAGTACACAACTAATGTCTAGTGATACACAATCACCGCCAATGTTACACAACCACCAATATAGTAGTACACAACTATTTTCCAATGATACACAATAACCGCCAGTGGTACACAACCACCGTACTAGCACACAACTATTGTCCAGTGACACACAGTCACCGCCAGTGGTACAAAACCATCGTAGTAGCACACAACTATTGTCCAGTGACACACAATCATTGACATAGTCTCATGACTACGTTGTCATGTTTCTCCTCTCTCGATAGTCTCATTCACACCTAGCCACCTCACATGGCATAAGCAATACTAGTACACAACTATGCATTACTCCCTTAGTCACCTCACATGACTGATCTAGGAAACGCTTGGACAAAGGGGTTAGACGGATAGAGGAGAAAAACCACACCTCCATCTCAACAAGGGTGCACATTTTGCATAACGACAAGCTTGTCTATGTTGTACTCATACTTCACTCTAGATAGAGTCTTGGTGAGAATGTATGTTATCTGCTCATCTGTGGATATGTACTGAAGCTACACAAATCCTCTCTACACCATGTATCATATGAAATTTTATTTGATCTCCAACTATAGATCAAATAACCCTGGAAGAAACTTTCGAAGCCACATTGCTTCACAACTTGCAACACTAGCCACTATATACTCTGCCTCTGTTGTATTGAGTGCCACTGATGTTTGAAGCAACATCTTGATGTCCTTGTCCTATCCACTGCACTCCCCACCCAGTTAGAGTCTATATAACCTTGTAGCTTCACTTCTCCATTCAAGACATATCTTAATCCATATCCAACTGTACCATCTAGGTACCTCAACACATGTTTTGCAGCTATCTAATGTACATGTCTAGGCTTAACCATGTACTGACTAAAAGTGTTCATAGAAAAAAATATGTCCAGCCTGGTGTTAACTATCTACATCAAGGATCTGATGATTTTTTTGTACATCGTGGGATCCACCAAATATGAAGATGAATCACTCAAGAGATTTAGGTTTGTCATCATAGATGTGGCCATGGACTTGTAGTCCATCATCCCAAATCTCTATAGGATCTCAATAGTATATTTACCTTGGCTAAGGAAAATATCATCTGGTCTCTACCACACCTCCAATCCCAAGAAATAATTTATCAGACCTAGATCATTTATCTATAACTTTGAAGTTAGTTCCCTCTTGCACCCATCTATGAGCTTCTCATCCCTTGTAAGAAATAGGTCATCCAATATCAAGGGGAAACCATCCCCAATCTCATCAAAATATTTTTTTGGCATATCCTACCCTGGGTGCCTACTTAAGCATGTACAAAGCCTTCTTCAATCTATAGACATGAGACTCCTTCTCATGTATCGTGTGGTTTCTCTATGTACACTTCTTCTAGATACTGGAGCAATTGTCTCTTCATAATATTCTCTCTATTTCTAGGAGAATCCTCTGGCCACAAATCAATATTTGTACATCTCTATGTTGCCATATGAAACATGCTTGATCTTGTAGGTCAACTTGGAAGTCACCACCAACTTCCCTTCTGGTCTCGGAACCAAGGAAAAATCCATATTCCAATCCTTCTGACTAGCTTCCTCCTCTATCACTAAAACAAGGGAATCCTCCCAGGAGGTCTCATATCTCCTCGAAGCCTCTGAAGCTTCAATATATCCTTCTCAACTCATGGCACCTATATGTCAGTCCTAGAAGACGTCACTCTCTCCCATATAAATCTGAGGAGGAATACTTTTTGTATGAAGTCTCTAAACCACATACTCTCTTTGAGATTAAGCTCACTCTAAGTCTATGCGCTCCCTCTCAAGCTTGACTCCCGCTGAGTCTATATAATCTCCAGAGCCATCTTCTCTGAAGTCTGATCTCCTATAAACTGTCATGGGGAGGCTGCTCCTCCCTACTGGATCTTGAGGGTTGACTCCCTCTAAACTTTAGCTCCTTTTGAGTTGGTACTTGGTGGGGGCACCTGCCTCACCACTGGTGGAGCCATCTTCTCCTCCTCGTGATATGGCTCATCAATTCCCTATATTTGTACCCTCTTTACATCCTGCAAAGTATCATGAGACCATGTTGGTCTCTTTCTAGTCACTACAACGATTCTAGGTAGGCCCTTCTAGATCTACTAACTCTTCCCGATGATTTGAAGAGTGATCAACGGAACTAGAGGGATTTGTATGGTCATCTTCAGAGCCTTCTTCTCCTTATAATCAATATCTATATGAGATACTCTATATCTTGCAAAAGTTCCCTTCCTGCTAGAAGGTTCTGTCTTCGTCCTCTTCTCCTTCATTACATGAATGTGTACGGTCATGTACACAACTCTATGTCTGGATAGTCTGCTCCATGTATCAGCTAGAGACCATGTAATTTGTTTCCTACTGCAACCTTCATCATATCTCCCTCTCAAATCTATTACCTGTGACCTTCCCAGAACAAGAGCAACAATAAGGGAGAACAACATACAAGTATAATACTCTTATAATAAGAACAATAATAAAAACAAGAACGGGAACAATCATCACAATAGATCCTTCTTAGAGCTATCACTTGTGACCTTCCTAGAACAAAAGATACAAGAAATAAGAACAACACTCTTCAAAACTCTTCTACTGTTGTGACCAATCATTCCTCCATGGTAACTTGCCCAGAACAGGAAACAAGAACAACAACAACTCCATGGTAACCTCCACGGAATTTACAAGATAACCTACCTGGAACAAGGTCAACAACCAAGAACATATCCTAGAGGAGATCAATTTATCTTGTAAACAAGTGCATCATTAATATTGAACGATGATCATTTAATTAATGATCATCGTACCAAAAAAATTCAAGAGTTACTAAATATTTGATAGCAATAGCATTAATAGAACTCTAAAGACTGTTATTCTAATTACAACACTTACTTAAGCTACAACAATATAAAATATCAAACCTGATATGCAAACCTGACATGAAAACCTGGAATCTTGTTGTTGTTGTCCCATTTGAGTTGTTATATACTATAGAAGACATCGTCATTGTTGCCTTCAACTCTTGGGCTTCTTCTGAGTGCACTGGATCTAAGATCCCTTTGGATCTACAATTACTATTTGGATAACTATCCTTTTCCCAATCATAGATCTCATGAAAAACATCCTCATCTTATAAACAAGTGCACTATCTAGCTTGTCTTCTAATATGAGACATTACATCAACAAGAATAAGTTAGAAATATGAATCTGAAATATGTCAACAAGCCTAAAACCCTAAAAAAACAATTTTGATGGGAAGTCAATCTGAGAGATGTAGCAGGTGCGCTAGGGTAGGGCGATTTGATCATTGGTGAAGTTTGTCCCAATCATCTTTATAATAAGTGCTCAATGAGATTGACAAAGAAAATTGTGCAACGAAAAATCACACGTGCAGTGGCAAATCTCAACAATGTGGAAAATCTCATGATCTTCCTTCCAACAGTTAGACTGTTATGTAGGTAACCAACTCCGATACCATGTTAGGTTTTCATTAGTTTTGTTAACATTATATTTACCATAACATTTTTACTTCTTTTAACATTCAATAATCATATATATATATATATATATATATATATATATATATAACTAGCAGATAAACAAGCACAAGAAGACACAAAGATTTATCCTGGGAAAACCCCAAACTCAAGGGAAAACCTAGCCAACTTTTCTTAGAGAGAATCTTTCCAATATTCCAATACAACCATGAACAAGCTCGTATTCACAAGAGCAAACCAACAATGAAGAAACCCTGATAAAAAATACTTATCTTCTTCTTGTCAAACCCTAGCGAGGTTAGACAACTAAGAAACACCACATAACTGGCGCAAGATAGGTGCATCACTAGCGCAAGATAACACACCACAGAACTGGCACAACTGGTAACTGCAACTGCATCTGCAACTACTACAATTGAAACTGTAACTGCAACTACAATTGGCACAAAGTAATTGGGTAGCACCATACAACCTTAGCGCAACTCTTCCAGAGGTAGAGCATAATAGAAACCACCAAGAGCCACCAAGAATATCATTATCCAAGTAGGATGCACTCTTCAAGAGAAACAAAGAGTAAAATAGTGAAACTGTTGCAACTGCACCTGCAACTTCCTAGTGCACAATGCATAAGGAGAATTGTGTGGATGTACAAATGAACTGACCCAAACTTGTATTTATACTAATATGGGCACCTGTCTGGGGCTGACTTCTTATTCTGAGTCTTCAAATTTACTTTATTATTTATGTTGGATGACTTCTCTTTTGTGATCTTTTGTTTCACTTTATTGTTTTCCGTGTTGTTCTTCAATTGTTCAACAATATTCCTTTGACTTCTTGGAATCTTCTTCTTCTCTAAGAAAATTTGTCCAGGAGGGAATACCTCTTGCAACTACCAAAACATCAACATAGGCCACCATAGTCCTACATGTAAGATCTTTCTAGCAGCTTCCTTTCTGCCAAGGTGTCCTTCCGCAACTCCACTAGGACATTCCCATAGAATATCAAGTCTTTCATGGTCTAACACACAACATCACAAGATATTATCCAATCCCAATTTGTAGAGTTGTCCTACGATCAATTGATAGTGTGTTGTACAAACCACAAGGTGCCTCTTTTGGGTCGCAGAATATCCTCCCAACATAGTACCAATAGTCAGGAATATGAAAATATCTGAAAAATAATCAAGAATGGCCTCAATACAGAACATATCTGCATCTGGGAGTTGTTCATCTATATGTCCACCACTTTCTCCAGACTCTAGGCGAGACAAGTGATCCAACCCAACATTTAACTTGTCAGGATTAACAATGAGCTCAAAAGAGAACTACTAAAACAATAGCAACCACTTGCAAATGTGACCTTCTAACATAGGTTTATTCACCAAATACTTCAAAGCATAATGGTTAGTAAAAAAGTTAAAATGAATTCCAAGCAAATAATTCCTAAACTTTTGTAATGCATACACCATAGCCAAACCTTCCCTTTCGGTTGTGGTGTAGTTGTGTTCATCTTGGGAAAGTTTGCGACTGGCGAAGCATATAGGATGGTCCAAGTTTCCTTCCCCTGGTTACGTAAGAATATCATTGAGCACAACTATAGAGGCATCGATATGTACATGAAGTTCAATTTTCCAGTTAGGATAAGTTGGAATGGGTGCAATGCTCAAATTCTCTTTTAGCAGGTCAAATGCTTTATCACAGTTCCGAGTCCAACTAAACACTTCAAATTTATTGAGAAGTTGTTCCAAATGTGTTTTTATGCTCGTGTAACCCCTGATAAATTGACAGTAATATCCCATATGACCCAAGGTCATTCACAATTGCTTGAGAAAGGTAGGGGGAGGCATATTAAGAATAACTGCAATTTTCACTGGATCTACCAACACTCCTTCCCTACAAACAATATGACCTAGCAGATTCCCAAATGGGAAACACAAAATACACTATCTCAGATTAAGGGAAATATGTAGTTGTCTACAATGGTCCAACATCCGGTAATAGCCCAATGTGATCTTTAAGTAAGTTGTACACGGTCCAATCGTCCAAGTATAGTTCAAGAAACTTATGAATGAAATCGCGGAATGTTGTGATCACGGTCCAAGAAAATACTATTGGGGCATTCTTAAGCCCGAAAGGTGTAACGTTGTAGGAAAATGATCCCCACTCAGTAGTGAAATTAGTCTTCTTCTTATCTTCCTCGGTGATTTGAACCTGGTGATATCCAGATAACTCATATGTAAATAAATTTGTCTCATTTCCCACTACTCGATCAACTACCTCATTGCTAAAGGGGGTGGGAAAGGGGTTATATACACAAGAAACATTCAGGCTTCTGTAATCCACACAAACTCATACATCATCCGTACCTTTCTTGGTTTGTATCACAATAGGATTGATCCATTTAGCTTTATCGACGGGGAAAATCAACCCAGTTGTGAGCATCCTATCAATCTTCTTCTTCACTTTCTCTTTGACTATGGGATTTAGCCGATATGGCCTATGCTTGAATGGTCTTGATTCAGGATTTAATTCTATCCTCATGTCCCCTAAATCTCCCTTAATACTTTTTAATTCTGAAAAAATTGTAGGAAACAAATCCTCATATTCCCACAATAGATCCTGTATCTTTTTCACGGTTTGTTCATCCCAATAGTACCCAATGGATGTTCTCTTAGGATGCTCATCAGTTCCTATATTAACTTTTCGCAACTTCAAGGGTTTGGTATAGGAACTGCTAACAACCTCTGAGATAATATCTTTAGCCTCTCTAGACCCTTAGAATTCTTGAAATGTCAAATGCCTAAGTTCCTCAAGGTCATCGGGATCTTCTGGGTCTTTATCAACAGTAAGCCAGACCATAGGTAGTCAAGCAAAGGATGGGTAAAGACTATGATGAAGGAGGTACTCATGTTCATAACAGACAATAAGAGGATGTATAATCTTAATTTCATCAACAAAAGGTATTTTCTTAATATGTTACAAAGCTATAGTGATTTCAAGGGACTTACCTAAGAATAAAAAATATTGACGAAACTGTCATTGAAGGATTTCCCAAAAACCAATTTAGCGTTAAGCTTCCTCATGTATATACCAAGCAGTTGGAATTTGTCCCAAGGAATGAATAAACTGATGTACCTACAATTGATAAGGTAGTTGTGAAACTTCCCATACCTCAATACAGTGTGAAACATTCTCCTTTGGACCCAAAAGCCCCTCATATAACTCCAAAGATGATTGTTCCAGATTCAGTGAAGTAAGGTGCGAAGGGGGAATAAAGTGATGTTGGATGGCACACTTTTCTTTTTCCCAGGAAGATAATGTATGCTTGTGGGTGGCCCACCATCTAGATGAAGAGGATCTTAATGCCACATCAAGTACACAAATTATTTTCTCTGACGTGACTTTATACTCTAACTCAAAAAGAAAGCTACATACATATGAAGTTCCATCCTACGCAGGGTAGTATCTAACCTCTTACCCCCACCTGGACGTTATGATAGTTGCGCAACGTCATGAGAATTTCTCATATCTTCCATGTTGTCGGTTTTCAAACACTACCTTTGAATCCTCCCCTACAGACTAAATACTCCACCAACTTACCGATCCGTCTGCAGATTGGTTAATATAATATGCCCTCTTTCCTGCAGTCAGAGTGTAGAGATGATCCATGGTATCATCTTCCATATCCACCCCTACCGGATCTATATAACGTGGACCTTGGTACGAATCTAGTGGTTGGGTTACTTTCATACCATCTACTTCAAAGGTCATGATTTCTTTCTTAAGGTTGATAACAAAAAAATTCTCCTAAGCCCAATCAATGCCCACTAAAGTTGGGTATGGGTCCTTCTCCCCCCTTGATTTCAATAACCTTGAAGTCAACCATTGTCTTGGCTCCATCTAAGTCCACTTCAACATTTTGTAGCCCCCCAACAAGATAGATACAATACTAATTGGCCATCATCAACTGAATGGGTGAATAGACGATCTTGAGCTTACCCATGGCTTCCTAGGTTTTCTTCGATAATGTGTCGACTTCAGACCCTAGATATAGCACAACATCAGTAATTTCATAGTCGACGATGTGAGTATTTAGTCTAAATTCTCGTACGGATAGCTATGTCCTTCTCTGTATTTTACCTATATGTCTTTCGGGAAGATGAGAAACAATCAACTCTTCAGGGTTCGTTTCAATCTCTAAAATCCCCTTGAGCTTGTTCCACAACTCCTTGGTGAGTTGTTCGTCATCCAAAATATCATAAAGTAAACGAAACTACAATTCAATAGTCGGTTGAGGTATCGTTGGAGGATCTTTCTGATCCACACAATCTTCCGCGAGATTAGAGTGAGGATCACGGCTTGAGTCTGCAGGTATCGGTATTGCAGGATTAGAAACCCATCGGAATGTCTCAACAACATACTTAAAGAACTATTTTTGCACAATGGGGTCATATGTAACATCTTCCAATACCGCCTTGCAAAAATTTCTTTGAGTTTAGTTATCAACATTGGCACCAGTCATTGTTCCTCCTCTAGTAATAATATTAATATTGGGCGTTTTTTCTTCAGTGTTAGGTCAAGGATTTGAATTTATCAAATTGGCACCTTATTTTCTGGCACGATCCTCCCACTTCATGATCAATTCAAGTAAATCCTCGGTGGCATGGGTGTTGTTCCTATAGTGGGAACCAAGGATGTCACAGAAGAGGACAATCTCTAGCGAGATGTCCCTGCTTGTCACAATTATAAGACCAAGTTGGCCCTCTTCTACCAGTTCGTCCGCCCCTGAACCCTCCACCACCTCTACGTCCTCCTCTAAATCCTTAAGGAGCTTCGTCAGCCCTGAATGAAAACTGATCTAGTCTGTTAGAAAGAGCATCCAGAGCATGACACTGTTTGGTGGTGTGAGTAGGGGACCCACAAAACTCACAGTAGGTTGTGTTCGAGACATGGATGTATTTTTGCAGGATTGGGCAATGTCAAGGGGGATACCCATGGCTTCGAAATATTTCGCAGTAGTCGTTATTTTGATTATCCTAATGGTTTGGGAAGGCACGGTACTGCACAGGGCCATGGAATGGTATTGTGGTTGCAACTTGCACAACTCCTCCAAATGGTCCTATTGGTGGAGGCACCATGGGTTGCAGGGGGAGGGGAGGGGAGGGGTGGGGGGAGGGTGGGGGTGTATTGCACCCCTCAATCTTGGACATTCCATTGCAATATGCCCCTCAATGTAGAAACTAGTACACTAGACTTGAGGATGGGATGCTATAGGAATGGTCAATTCTTGAATCTTATCAGTCAAGGTGGGAATATGGCCTTGCAGTTGCGTAATATTATAGTCATAGGGTGGTCTTATTACCCACAAGATGCCAGGATATCCCACCATCGCCTCAATTTTCATGGTCTGTTCTAGGGATTACCCCAATGTAGTTATCCACTGTTGGGTTAGTGGAATCCAAGTTAATGGTAAAAGTACCCAAATGAACCGTTCTTGTTGGTGGTCTTCGTGAATGGGGCTGGCCAATTTCCCTATCACATATTTTAATCTTTGGTTATACTCCCAGGAAGATTCCCCATCTCTTTGTTTGATTTCCCGTAGTTCAGAAAGATCTTGTTGCTTGGATTGGGGTAGTTTAAATTCAGCTATAATTTTTTTTTTGACTTTTGTTTAAGGAAATGGTTCTCTCTGGGGATTCCCCAGTTCATTGGATTTCATACACCCATTTAATGCCCGACCCCTTAACGTGATCTAAAGATCAACTAGTTTATTAGCATCCAAAGTTCACGAGACCACTAGATGGCCTCACTAAGGAACCAATGTTGTTCAACTTCCTCTTGCCCCTTACCCTAAAATTTTGGGTATCGGGTGAGGGATCCAGCGTGTTGATGCGCCATGGGAGGACTTAGAGAGCCTATCAAGATAAATCCTAATGGTCCTGGTTGTGATAACACTAAATAACTTTCCAGACTACTACTACTGGTACCACTTGAACTGGTTGAACTAGAATGAAGAGAAATAACATAAATTATGCGAGAATGTATTATATAATTTACTAGATTGGAAGATTACGTTGAGGGACTGGGTGATCCAAGGCTGGTTCATGCGTCTTAAGGATGGGATTCTTTAACCTGGGGGGTCGCATTAGGAGGCCATATCGTATCAGGTCCTATAGTGTACTTTACATCTTCGGGCGTTGCAGGAGTTGGTTCTCCTGCAACTTCTGCAGAGGTTACAACTGAGTCTTGTTCCTCGGTGGTGACTCTGATCTTGATTCTTTCTTCTGACTTTTCTCCATCTCGACTACTCTCTCTATAACTCTCATATTTCTCTCCAAAATTCTCCTTCAACCATTGATTGGTCAACCGTCCATATAAATGTAACTTTTTCAACCTCTCTAACTCTCTTTTAGGACTCTTTTGGACTCTGATCTCCTTGCGCAACTGATATGTCTCTTCATCAACTTTCACATCTGTTCTCTCCAACTCTTTTCAATCATCGCAACCCTTTTCTAATTTTGTTTGTCTCTGACACTCTTCTCACAATGACCCACCATATCTCAAGAACTTATGTATCATAACTCATGGATCCTCACTTGAATCACCCTCCCCTCATGCGCAAAGGATTTTACTCGGCCATTTCAACCAAAGGAACCGATAACATTCCTTCTTCCATCAACAAGATCTTCATCCACAACGAAATTTTTCACAGTAATTTCCCTTGGGCTCCCATGTAAAATACTTCTTCTGCCTTTGAGAATGACTGGTGGTTTTCTACGAAAAATTCAATGATGTATCCTTCTAGGGAAGTGTAGACTGAAAAGTCCATAGCTCGACAATTCCGATGATCCAACTTGTGAAGAGAAACTAGCCACTCAATAGTCCAGTTGAATCTTTTCTTGACGTGACCTTCTCCAGGAATCAGATCCATAATATTTTGTATTGATCGATGGCTGGTTCGGAATGAAAGACTGTGTCCTTCACAATCCCCAACCTTTTATGTCGTAACTCAGTTTCTTGAAATATGAACTCGCCGCACTGTATTTTCCACCAATTTTCAATGTCTGACTTAAAGATATGATGTTGCATCCTCTGAAAACTTGCTCATAAGTCATGTCCCGACAACAAAACCATTTGTTGGCATGAAATTGGAGCCCGATATTCTCAGAGGTTACCAACAAAGGAACTGTTGTAGTTTAGTTACGCTGGAATATTCAACCTTCCGCAAGGGAAGGAGGTTTCACCCGAAGCGCTACCGAGACTTGTGTGATAAAGAGAGTTAAATAGGACACACCAACAATTCCATCACATTACAATACAATTCCATACTTAAAGTAAAGATATCACAACATTAAAAGGATTAGACGAGTAAAATCATCGAACATTCTGTGTTACACAACATTAAAGTAAACACATACATCAAGAAGCTTGTTTAAACATTAACACAACTAGCAATTACGCATAACAACAAAGATTACACAGGAAAGAAACCATTCATTCATCCACATATTAACAAATGTTTAGGTGCCTGAATAATCCAACATATATTATCTTATCACAGTTGATCATACATGGAATAAGACTTATACAAGTGAATCGACAATGAGGGATCTGGTCTCGACTCTCAAACTCTGCACAGTTGCAGTTCATTCTCAATAATGCTCATTAACAACAAAACCCAAAATCCCCACAACAACAAAACAACAACTATAGAACCAATGGAAAAACCGAAACAAAAATTTAGAACAAAATCCCAACCCATTACATAACTCCATGCTTTATCACTTTTCTGTGGAGCTTATTGGCTTCTTGATTTCTCTATTACACTTTCTTGCTTTCGCGTCCTTCTGGCATGCACTTGAACATTCCAGATATTTTCGTTGCTTTTCCCAGCTGACTCATCACTCTGTTTCCTTGCCAACGCAGTGCCAGTTAGCTTTCTTCCACTTGGATCCACCGTTGGTGTACTATATTGTTTTCCAAAACCCTTATACATCCACAAAACTTGACGGTCTTCAAAATAAAGGGCCCAACAATGTGTGTCCTTAAACTTTGACACGTTATGTATGAACCAACACCCAACTTGCTTCTCTGCATGACTTCCTTGTAAGTTTGATAACCCGTCCCCTATTAGCCGAGTGTAGTTATTGTTAAATATAATGTAACCTCAACAGTCTGACTGTACACTCCCAACTGTACTGGACAACTGTACTTTCTATTTTTGTCTTGCTTGAGCCTATTTAGCTCAGCTATTTCCCATTGCATTGTAACTTCTTCAGAACCTCTTCAGTTCTTCATATTCTAACATACTTCTGTTCAATTCTTTTCTCTCTGCATTTCTCTTTGCTTCACAATTTATCATGGTATCAGAGCTACAGAAATAAGCCTCTTCACATAGTCTGGAGAGAAACACGATCCTCACACCGCAGAGCTTCACGGATCCTGAGAGCACACGACACAAACTTTTTCACAAGGCTTGGAGAGTTGTCCGTACTACTCTCGAAAGATCCTTGCAGGAAACTTCCACGAGGAAGCAGTCCGTCTTACGTTCAAAAGATCAAAGTAGGAAGCTTGGAGAGGTTGCAGAGCGTACAACGCTCAAAAGATCGAGGAAGAAGAGAGTGCAGAAGAAGAAACAATAAATATTCTAGTAATCTTTTCAAGACTCGTCAAAGATTGACGAAGAAGAGCTGCAGAACGGAAGAACGTTTAAAGAACTCGAAGAATTCGCTCAAATTTGTTAAAGATTCGTGCAGGAGGCTGAATCGTTCAAAGATTTACGGGAAATCGCTCAAATCTATCAAAGATTGTAGCAGAGAACGAAGAAGTCGTGAAATTCTTTCAATTCTTTGAAAGATTCACGAATCTTTCTTTCAAAGGAGTAAAGAACGAGTCTCAGGTGCAAAGAACAACCACTGAGGCCGTAAGATTCATCCTGTGAACGGATCCAGAGCGGGAAACCAGTTCAGAAGGGACGCAGGAGCGCGAAAAAGGCGAAAGAGTTTCAGCCGTTAGATCTTGCGCAGAGGCTCAACAATCGTTGGATCAACGAGAAGGTGCACGAGGTTTAGTCCTCTGGAGCGCCAAGGAGAGATTTCGACTTGTGAAGTCGCGAAATCCCAACATCATCTGGACCGTCCATCAAGAGACACGTGGTGAGATCCTATTCCATCGCAAAATCGATAATCGGGAGTTGGACGCGCAAAGGCGATTGCACTCCAAAAACTATGATATGCGATATCGCGAAATCCCGAGAGGAATTGTGAGCCGTCCATCTCAGAGGACAGGTGGCGGCAGATCCAAGCCATCACTCCATCGCCATTTCGGAGTTCACGGTTTTGAAAGACCGTAGCAACACGACTTCGAAAATCGCGAAATCGCGATTCACGATATAGCGATAAGATCACAGCCATTCGTTTGACCAGACACGTGGCGGACATCGAGGAAACTGTCGGCGTTTCGGCAATCGCGGTTTCAAGTTGACAGAAATTTGGAGCATCGCAAGTCGCGATATCCTGAGGCTGAATCAGGACTGTCCATCTTGTGGGGACGCGTGGCGTCAATCCGAGGGCTCGAAAAAAGTCCCGAAAGAGGAGAGTCCATCGGCGCATCGCGATTCGGTAAATCGCGAATCCTAAGGACACAAGATCGGGTTTCTTTATGGTGAAAACCCCATAAACGATCGGAGCCGTCCATCTTGAGAAGACACGTGGGCGAGATCGGGAGAGTCAATCGACACATCGGGATTCAACGTTTCGCGAATTCTGAGGACAAGAAGCACAAGCATTTCAGAACTGCGAAGTCCGAAATCCCGACAGGAGGAAAGCTTCGTCTTGGGGCCCAGCTGACGTCATCTCATCAAAATGAGGGATCGAGAACCTCTACGGTGAAAACCCCGAAGCAGCCTTGAACCATCCATCTGCTGGGACGCGTGGAAGGAATCAAGTCCATCGGCATTGCGGGATTCGGAAAATCGCAGATCCTAAAGACGAGACGTCCGGTGCATTTGAAGTCTCGATATCGCGAGAAGGGATCAAGACCATCCATCATAGGAGGACGCGTGGCGCAGATTGAAGCAATCGGGAAAAGTCCCGAAAGGATAGCGCCATCGGTAAATCGGAGATCGGGGAATCGAGGAGTCAAAAGAACTCGTCATCAAGGTTCACGAAGTCCCGATTCGCGATATCCCGATAAGATCTGGACCGTCAGATCATAGAAAGATCTGGACCATTAAATCGTCCAAAAGCGAATTTTGCATTTCGGCAATTTGAAAGGCAAAAAACCCGAAAAGCCCGTAGTGCTTTAACATTAAGGCACGTGGTCACATTGCACCGTGACAAAGGCAAATTCAAGGCCGATGAGCTCTTTTCGGCCATCGACAAATCGACGTTTCGGTGATCGGAGGTAAATACGAAATTTCCCTCTATTTTTTCTGCAATTTTTTTTTTATGGCGTCGTCTAGCAGTTTAGGACCAACTCAGGGTCTGATTCTTCTAGGAAAGAATTATGAGTTTTGGTCTCTTCGGATGAGATTGTTCTTGCAAGCACAAGAGTGCTGAGAACCGGTGGATCTTGGATATGTGGAACCAGATCCAGCCGCCCTTTCTTCCATGACAAATGCGCAGAGAATTACTCAGGCAACACTGAGGAACAAAGAAAACAAAGCGAAATTATGGATTCAGAATTCTGTGGATGATTCGATTTTCTCAAAAATCACAGGCACTGATACTTCTAAACAGGCCTGGGATATTCTTCAATCTTCCTACCAAGGAAATGACAGGGTCAAAACAGTTAAACTGCAGACTTTGAGAACGCAGTTCGAGACTCTAAGGATGACAATGTCTGAAAATGTGGATCAGTTCATGACCAGAGTCATGGGCATCGTGAACCAGATCAGATTGACTGGCGAAGCCATCACTGATCAACGCATTGTTGAGAAAATTCTCAGAAGTTTACCCAAGAAATTTGAAATGGTTGTAACAACAATCCTTGAATCCAAGGATCTGTCAAGACTTTCAACAGATGAACTAATTGGTTCTCTGGTGACACATGAGACCAGACTGCATCTCACAGATGAGTCAATCTCGAATGCCTTCAAAACTCAATTCTCCTTCAGCAGAGGAAGAAGCAGAGGTCACCAAGGAAGAGGGAGCAATCAGAATAAATCTCACTCCAGTGGAGGTAACAGACAACAGTATCCTAATCAAAATTTCCAAGGTCAGAGACAACAACAACAAAATCAACATTAGAATTTCCAGCCTCAAAGAGGCAGAGGGAGAAGATCAAATGACAAATCAAGCATACAATGCTATTACTGCAAAAAGTATGGGCACTATGAATCTGAATGCAGGAAGAAGCAAGCAGATCAGCTCTCAGGCAGAGCACATGTGTCAAATCAAATGGGAGACACCTCAAGACGTATGTTTCTCTCAGGCCACAAGACTGAACAACAACCTAAAGATCTCTGGTTGTTGGACAGTGGATGCAACAATCACATGACAGGTAACAAAGAATTACTTTCATGCATTGATTCTTCAATCTCATCTGATATTACACTTGGAAATGATTTTTTAGTCAAAGTTCAAGGAAAAGGAACTGTTCCTATTCTTACTAAACAGAATGTAAAGAAAGGCATATACAATGTCTATCATGTTCCAGATTTGAAACATAATTTGCTAAGTGTAGGACAGCCCATTGAACATGGCTATAAGGTACTTTTTGAGGGAGCATCTTGCAAAATATATGACAAATTCCCAAGCAGAAAATTGATTTCTGAAATCCACATGACCCCAAATAGGATGTTTCCCCTTACCCTCAGAACTGCAAATCTGAGT
>ML793136.1:22357-35763 GCA_009831015.1 Picea engelmannii
AAGGTTATGTCAAGTAGCCCTTTCCCTAAGTCAACTAAGACTAGTGCCTAAAGGTTGGGCAAGGGGTCAACTAAGTTAAAGGGTGTTTTGTTACAATATGATTACAAAAGAATAGTTACTTCTCAAAATTGTTAGCCACAAATACTTACAATAAAGAATGCTAAAGATACAATGATACAATGTAACAAGATTACCACGTTTTAAATGTATGTGCAGGATATAAAGAAGATCAAGGCAATAACATCATCAACACATTTATCATCAACATTCATAAAGATACTTAGATTTTGCATTGTTGCCTTTGCATCATAGGCTAAATTTTCTCCCAACCTTAAACTAATTAAAACCTAAGTTGCACGAAACGGGGAAACGTTTCCAAGTTTCCGAAATCGGAACGGTACAAAACAGGCCCCCCAAAAATGGAAATGTTCGGGGAAACGTCGGGGGAAATGCCGTATATAAAAAAATTAAAAAATATATATATGTATATATGGTTTTTTTAAAAATAAGACATTATATTGCAAGAAAAACATAATGATGCAAAAAAAATGCAATAATGATGCAAGAAAAACATAGAAAATGCAAAACAAAATATATTTGACTGTTTGGGGGCCCCATGGCCCCCTTTTTTTTCTTATTTTGCCTCAACGATGCCCGAAACGTTGGCCGTACGGGCCGATACGGCCAGGAAATGCCCCCGGCCGTACCGTATGACGTTTCCAAATCAAGAAACGTCGTATGGTACGGCCTGGGGCATTTCCTGACCGTACCGTATCGGTTTCTGAGTTTCGTACCAGTTTCCTGCTTGAAACCGAGGGGGGGGGGGCGTTTCCTGCAACTTAGATTAAAACCAACTCCTAGAAGTTAAACTCTAAATATCATCTAGAAACTAGGGTCTACCTTCCTTGGCTTCCCTAGGAGTGAGCCTAGACGGAAGAGGCTCAAGTCAAAGTGACAGTGTGGGCTTTGAACCTAGGCATTGTGCCTCCAAGGACACACTAAGTGAGCAGGACTTAGCTCACGTTTGCAAGTGTGTATAAGGACGGCAACAGAGTTGACTCAAAACATGTCCCAGACATGTTTCCCAAAAAATAGCTTCACTGATTTTTCCTGAATTTTTGTTTTTTTTACTTTTGTGAGCAAAATTAATTTTTTAGTGATTAAAATCACTAATTTTACTCGTAAAAGTGGGTACTCTAGGTCCAAAAATTAATACCCTCAAGGCATATAATGCCTCCTATTACCACTTTTTTAACTTATTCACCAATTACAATTAAAATATCTTGATTTTGCGGGAATTTTTTTATTTACATAAAACATTAAAAATCCTAAGGGCGACTTAGCACATTTCTAGGAGACTCTATGAGGATGATTAGTATGGTAATATACATTAGAAACTAGGCTTAGATGACCATGCTAAGGCCTAACCATGAGTTATATACTCCAACTTTGGAGGAATTGAGTGAAAAAACTTGGAAATTATAAATCGCTGGAAAAACAAAATATAATTAACAAGTAAAAAAAACACTCTAGAGTAATGCACTCATGTCTAAGTTTGAGGAGGCTAAGCCTTTTACATCTTCATCATATTAATTCATCTTATTACAATGTCCCGTAGGGGTGTGGAAATGCAGTAAAAAGTAAAAAAGTGGTCAATTTGACCGGCTGGACTTTTGAACTCTGATTTTGAACATGTGAATGTTCAATCTTTGGTGGCTCAACTGCAAGTCCATCCTAGTGCAACTTGGTTTATAACAGACTGTACAACTGAGAAGTGAGCAGGTTGTACAGCAAAGGAGGTGCACAGATTTCAAGGCAGCTTGCACAGAAATCGAGGCACATTAAATGATGAGAATACCGTACAGCAAACCCAGAAATTATTGCATAATTTTCTAGACAGTCTGTACGGCATTTAACAGCAGTATGGATTTCTTGCACAGAAATCGAGGAGCTAGTGTGCTACTGTTCAAAAGTAGTTTTGGCACGATTTCTGAGATAAGTTTGTGGTTTCTATGCTGGGTATAATTTTGCTGTAAAAGGAAGAATTTCTCTGATTTCAAGAATAATAAAAGCTTCCCTATCTCACTGGTTTTCCCCTTGCGGGTTTTTTCAGGGTCGATTTGACCAACAATCTGTGTTTAATTTTCTGGGTGTGTGCATTTATTTCCAGTTCAGTTTGCTGTTAAGAGACTCTTGTGTTTCCTGTTATAATTTTCTGTTTATGCTAATATCATTTACAGCAGAGAAATAAATGTGGGTTGGGCATTAAATAGTGAACATTGTTGAGACTTGAAACCGGGTTGGGGTTTGAGGAAAATTTACAGACCATTCTAGATTTTAATGCAAACAGCCAATCTAGAGTTTGATTGGATTCTGATGAACAACAATAATGCCACTAATGACAACAATGGCACATGGAGGCCAAACCAGAGAGCCCAAATTAAATCTGTGCTATGCATAATGATTAGAGAAAATGATAAATTATGGTTTAGTAAAACACTGTCAGAATGTGGTAAGAAGCGTAATCCTTACGGATAGAAGAATAGAAATGATATGTGTTTGTGAAGTGTAATACAGTTGCTGATGCTAGAGTAATATTTAATGAAGAATGATATGAACACATAAATTTAAGAAATAGGTTTTAGTTGTAATATAAATTGCACTATATGTCAAATGAAGTCAAACACATAGTGCATAAAGTCATGTTTATCTGATAGAGAATAGAGAGTTTGGTTTCAAGAATGACAGTTTTTCTAGAAGTAAACTACTAAAAGCACTTCTCATTGAGAGTTGCTTGTATTCCATAGCTTGAATAAAAAAAATCTGAAAACTTTGATTGCAGTTGACCTCAAAAGGTTAGTCTAATATTCAAGGTTTTGTGGAAATTGTTCTGGTCTACTTGGAATTGTAGGATAGCATGTGATTGGATATAATTTCATGTTTCTCACCTGAACTTATATGTTTTTATATATTCTTCCAGGAAATTACCTTCTCTGTGTGAGGCCTGTAAATGATGAAACATCCTTTGCAGATGGTGAAAGACCCCCTTCCTTTGAGTGGTCAGACGATTTGAAAGGTGTAAAAGCTGTTCGTATTTCAGGACTCTTTGACAAATTAAGTCATCACATAAAGAAGACATTTTATGGTCAAACTGCAGAATCCTGCTTTAGCATGATTCATTGTGGCCTAGATATCATGGGTACAAAGATTAAAGATCTGTATTTCCTAGTGAGAACCACAAAAAGAAAATTGTCTGTGGTAAAAACCCATAATCCTGAGCATCAAAAGCCACAGTCCCAGATAGTTGCTTGGAAAGAACAGCATGATATCTTGATCTTGCCAACCATTCAAGTGTCCAATCTTCTTGATATAAAGATTGCAGTGACATCAAGTGATCATTTAGGTAACATAATTTGTTGAGGCATTGGCACGGAATTCTCTTTTTTTCTATTTTTCTGAGTTTCTCATTTAGTGATCTTTTCTACAGAGAAAAATCCAAGAGATATATCTGAACATAGTGAGAATCATGCAATTGTTCAGAGTGGACAGAAAGCATACATGTATGCAGATCTTAGTAAGCTTTTTTTGACAGTAACTCTCTATGATCTAAAACAAAGGAGCAGTCCAATAAATGCTGGTGACTGGGGAAAGTTTTCCCACAAGACTAAAGGTGAACTGCATGATCTTGATATAGAGTTGAATTTTGGGGATGGAAAACACTTTGCTATGCTGAGGTTATCCCGTGGAGATATGGGATTTTTAGAGGTAAGCATATTCAATATAGACATATTTTTTCATCAAAATATATTAGTGCTTATATGTAGTGCAACACAATGTGAATTGTGATCACTTGGAGCTATTATTAACAAGGGTCAATATCCCTCTTCCTGGTGTTGGTCCCTGGGTTTGTGCAGGCTATCATTTATACACCATATGCACTTCAAAATTATACTGATATGTCACTTATTTGCTGTGCCTCTAAACGGAAATCCTTCTCTCTGTGGTAAGTCATGATCGACTTTAGTTTGTTTGACTTAGCACTAGTACTTCTATTTTGGTTTCAATGTTAATCTTTGCTTTTGGTGTAGGAGAAGGAATGATAACCAAACTCCTGAATCAGACAACATAATTCCTCTCAATAGTAAGTCCAGAATTTTGTGGTTTGAGAAGTAAGTATCATTCTATGATTTCATCTCACGGTAGCACTCGTCTGTCTTGATTCTTTACCAATTCATGTTTTTCTTTACTTTGCTGTGTTAAGCCTTGAACAATTTCAGAATCAATTATTGCAACTGATAGGTTTTGTACTTATAAACTTTAGTATGCCATAGTAAACTAATATTTGAATTGTTTTCAAATTATTTTTTTCTGGAACATTAAAGTATGAATTTTGGATGCCTTAAGCTTTATTTATTTATTTTCTGTAGTGTTTTCTTGGTAATCATTAAACACTGTTTCAAATATTGTATTTACTATGTTACAAGAATGTTCGGCCTAGGGAAATTTCGATCTCTGGAATCATGGGGATGACTTTGTACTTTGTAGTATCTAGGAAGCAACTTTCATCTGGAAATGCATTGTGAGCTCCTTACAGAATAAGGTTTTCCTGTGGGGTTTCCCACTCATTTTTTAGTGGGGTGATGTAAGGTCCACTATGGTCAAGAGAAATGCCTAAACTTTAAAAAGACAAAATCTGGGTCTATTTTTCTCATTTCTAGGAAAGCCTATAAAACCCATAGTTTACAACTAAAACTGAAACATTAAATCCTAGTTATTTTGTTTACAGTTTCCAAAGTTAAGGAAATGCCCTGTTTCAGAAACCATTCCTGTTTAAGATTTGTTTTCTGTTTCCCCATTTTAGCAATCTAGTGTGACTATGCATATTTGACAGGTCTGACAAGATACTCATTTGGAGACTGGAAGAAAATGCGATTGTATCATTACTAGATTTGGAAAATTTCTCTGGTTTCATGGAAATTAATTTAGTAGTTGAAGAAAGTGGTTTAAAGGACATAGTGAAGCTGGGTATTAGTTCACAGTTATCTTCATCCAAGCGCTTGGAACCGACACATACTATTTGTCTCTTCCCAAGATACATTGTTGTGAATCAATCGAGTGAGAACATTTCTGTCTGTCAATATCGTATGCAGGTTAGTTTCTAGGTTATAAGGTATTAGAGTAGCTTGAATTCTTTTATACCACTGTTTGTTCCTGAGAACTTTTCTAACTCGTATTGATTCTTTCCTGTCTTCATGACACACTCTTTGAAAAGGAAACTGCAAATGCTTTGATAGCACTCAGCCCTGGACAGAAAGCTATTCTTCACATGAAAATCTTGCCGGGTGAAGAAAAATCTGTTCGCCCTGTTGATAGCATGTTCAACATGCACAGAATTTCAGGGACAGATTCCTTGTTATTCTTTCAATTTTCTTTGAAGGAACCTGGATGGAACTGGTCTGGACGAATCTGTCCTGCTTCATTGGGGCGTTTCTTTCTGAAAATGAGAAGTTGCTCAAATAGTCATGACAATTCTCAATTAAGAAGCTCCCAGGGGAAAAAGCAAACACGTTTTGCGGTTGTTGATGTCAAAGAAGAAGGAAGTTCATTGATCATGCACTTTGAGATGCAATCTCCTGAATTTTTACCATATCGAATAGATAACAGTCTCCGCAACACTTCCATTCAATTTCATCAAAAGGTGCGAGATTTCCTCTATAGTTTTGGAAATGGGAGGTGGGAAGGATGCTATAAGAAATTTCTAGTTGAAAAGGGAGTAATTTTGGCATTTGCTTTCAAGTTTTATTTGCAGATGATGTTTGAATGGAGTTGGTTTGGCAATTGCAGGGGTTAACAGAAACAGATATTTTAGAGCCTGGTGCCACTGTAGGTTATGTTTGGGATGACCTAAATTTACCACACATACTGTTTGTACAAGTGGCAGGTAAAATTTATTTTTTCTTGTTTATATTCTCAGCAGGACCGACCCGAGCTTTCAACACAATCTGTTTTGAAATGGTTGTCCTTTCTGAGCAGGTCAAAAGTTCAAAGACATTTTTCAGTGTCCAACTTGATCATTTTAATTGTAATTATATCTTCAGGCACCCAGCTTCAGCGTGAAATAAGCTTAGACAAGTTGGGCCCATGTAAGCCTTTCCATAAAAGTAGGCAAAGTAGAGTTGGCTTGCCGATTCTATATGGTGGTCACTCAGGTAAAGTGGATTCTTCAAAGGTGGTATATGAAGTTTATGCAGATGGGCCAACCAGAGTCTTGTGGGTTTATGAAGTCCATGATAGTCACAAGAAGAGAGATCAGTTATCCCAAAATCGAATTCCATCTGCCAAGATTGATTGTAAGGTTTCACATCTGGGAATAAGTCTCCTTGAACAAGGAAAGCAGGTTAGTCTATCCCATACATTTCCATAGGAATTTTAGTGCACAGAATGTTTCTTCTTTCTTACGAACTTCTATGTTGCAGATCTGTTTAGTAAAGCTATATGTCATATAGGCATCTGAGAAAGTTGTAGAGACAATGTAACTCTTCATGAGTTCATTCTGGACAAGTCCTTAACTATATGAAACACGTATTCAAGGAACTTTTAATGCTTTTTTCTTCTGAATAATGCATATATTTGTCAATAAAGTGAATTGTGTTGCTGCAAGTGCTTTTGACCCTGTTCAGTTGACAACTATTTTTTAGTTGTAATTTTGATTCATTCTGCATTAAAAAATTTCATGGCTTGCATTCTATATGCAAGTAAATTTTTATTCAAATCAATCCATATATGGCATGCTTTGCATTCATATGTAGTAATCTTAAGGCCAAGTTTTATTGATGAAACCAGGATTATTACTTGTTCATGGAAATATCTAATACCAAGCAATGTCCACTGGCAGCAACTGGAGGTTCCAAATGTTAACAATGGCTACGCTCCTATATTATTCATAAAATTCAGAAGCATAGTGCTAGAATTCATTATTGCAAGCAAGCATACGTTATGCTGCTTCAATGTTGAGGTATTTCTTCCAGCCTGTGTTTAAGATGTATAATGGGATTCCCATGCTGAGTAATGGGTTCAGAAATGTATGTCAATAGAATTTGATGTTTGAAGGGTGTCTACTCATTTATTTTGGTCAGCATATGAAAAATAATAGATCAATTTCTGTGTTGGAATCATTTTAAAGTTTAAAATGAATTGCCAGATACATGTGAGAAATTTGAAATTTCTTTCTTGTGCAGACATTAGGAGTGGAAGAAAAGTGGCAAGGCGCTCCTTTTGCAGTGATGTTGAGGGTCCGGGGGCAGGACTACTTTGAAAGGAATGAACCTGTGCTACACATGTTTGTTATTGTTTCTAATCATACCTCCAATCCCAACCAAGTAAAATATTCATCCGTTGTTCTACAGGTATGAATGCACAATATAATACAGACACAAAAACGGATGTGAAATTTTATTTTCCTCTTCTTCCATGGAGGAAAAGTTTTGCGCACATATAGGGACAAGTAAAAGTACTTATACATGTGCAAAAACTTTTATTTACTAGATTGTTGGAAAGTACTGATTTAAGCCTTATTCTTGGCAGCCTGTTGATTTGCATCTTGATGAAGATACATTGATGAAGCTGGTACCTTTCTACCGGACTTCTCTAGCTGATTCAGTCACTCCTCGTCGAGAGATTTATTTCGAACACTTTGAAATCCACCCAATTAAGGTATGTTACATATTTTCCAGTCAAAAGTAACCTGACAATAAAACACCCATACATTTCCTCCTGTCACCTTTATGAAATATAAGATTCATCTATTTCAGAGAAAAAAGAGAAGAAAAACATGTATGGTGCTGCTATTTCTGCTTTCTAAAGAGTGAAAGGAAATTCTTTTCCACCATTACAGATTGTTGCAAGCTTTCTTCCGGGACACCCACGTGCAAATTATACTTCATCCCAGGAAACATTGCGGGGATTTTTGCATTCAATAATAAAGGTAGTACAATATTGAGTCTACACAAGTCTCAGCTAATTGTTTTCTGTTGTGTTTTTATCAATACAGCATCCATGACCATTAATTTCAATTTTTCAGATACCGGTTGTCAAGGGCACTGTTGTGGAGCTTAACGGTGTTGTTCTTTCACATGCCTTGATGACATTCCATCAACTGGCCATCAAATGTGCTCAGCATTACTCGTGGTAAATATGATTTTTCGATTTCTTTTCTTAGATGCATTTTATTTCATTACCTATTAATATCTCAACGAAATAACTTCAATTTTCTTATCCAGTATGCCTTATTTGTCTTTTGATTATATGTTACCTGATTGGGTGTTATCTGTTTCCTGAATGTTTCACTGTCTGACAGGTACGTAATGAGGGCAATATATATTGCTAAAGGAAGTCATCTCTTACCACCTTCGTTTGTCTCTCTGTTTGATGACTCGGCATCTATATCTTTTGATTTTTTCATTGATCCATCTGATCATTCTGTTGATCTTCAAAATTTCACAAAAGGTATCATTGTCTCGTTGTGTACTTAAACACAACATTTCTATCTGTGCAAGTAAATCTTTGTTTATGAGCTATGTCGTATGTAAGTTCATAATTTTGTAATAATTTTTTAGTCTTTAGTCCATTGATGTTATGTATGAGGCCATTTTGTTAAATAAGTTATCAAATAGATTACTAGTGTGTTTATAATTAATTAGCTAAATAAGAACTAGTTACCCCATAAATGTAACTTTGGCCTTGTTGACCACCTATTTCGACTAGGTGTCAATGTTATGTACCATGAAGATATGTACCTTGTGGTATGTTATCCACCAGTTTGCACAAGCTAGATTTCCTGAAGAGCTGCCAAATAATGAACAGTCAGTGCTCATATGACAGAGTTCAGAGTTTAGCCGATCTTTCAAAAGACCATCTTTTTCCGCATTTCCACCATTGTAATAAATGATCTGAGTATGAGATATTGTAAAAGGATATTGGCCACCTAAGACCTAGGTACGAGCATGTGCTCTAGAGTGTTTTTTTTCACTCGTTAATTATTTTTTCTGCCTGCTTTTGTGGGCGATTAAATAATTTCTAAATTTTTTCACTCAGAAGACTGACTCTAGAGCTAGAGTATGTGCTGGTGGTTAGGCCTTGGCATGGAAAACCAATGCCTAGTGTCTAAATGTATATGAGCTCATACTAGGTCATCTTAATTGAGTCATATGGAAATTGCGGCTAGGTTTCATAGGTTTTTTTTAATGTTTCAGTGAATTAATTAAATTCTCGCAAAAATGGAATTTTTTAATTCTAAGTCAATAAATTGTAAAAATATGGCATCAAACATTGTCAAATGTCATATTTATGGTCGTTTTCCAGTCCAGAGTATCATGTTAACCCATATTTCCCTTCTGTTTCCGTCCTTATACACACTTGTAAACGTGAGCTAAGTTCGGCTCACTTAGTGTGTCCTTGGAGACACAATGCTTAGGTTCACAGCCCATGCTGTCACTTTGACCGGAACCTCTTCCGTCTAGGCTTACTCCTAGGGAAGCCAAAGGGGGTAGACCTTAGTTACTAGATGTGTTAGAGTTAGGTTCTAGTAGTTAATTTTAGTTTGTTAAGGTTAGAGGGGATTCTAATCCTAAAATGCAAAGGAAGCCATGCAAGATGCAAGGGTTAGCATGAAAAGCAAGCCTTTTCCCTGGGTCAACTAAGGCTAGTGCCTAAAGATTGGGCAAGGGGTCAACTATGTTCAAGGATGGTTCTTTACAAAAGATTACAAATTACTTACAAGTTTACAAAAGAATAAATCCAATGAAAGAATACCATGTACAATCACTTACAAGATTTACAATTTAAAGAATGATAGATTACAACAASMAGCTAACCAMTTATCTATTTGTGTTTGTGCAGGATATCAAAGCATTAAAGCATCATATCAACAATTCATCACAATTATGAGATCATCATCAATACATCATCATGAGCAATATCAACAACAATTTAAAAAGATTTAGAAGGCTTAGCACAGATGATCTATACTCTTAATTATTAAACCGCCAAGTAGGTGTTGTCTAGGGTTTAATTATTAGGCTTTCTTAAAATTTATCAAAGTTTTAATTAGTTTTCACCGAAGCCTCCTCCTTTGATTGCCAAATAACTGTTGGATGCTCAAGATAGTATGGCAACGAGGCCAACCCTAGCAGAACCAGTCAGCTCAAAACAAGAGTACTTCCCGGAGAGGACACACACCTGGTGCGCCACAGGGCAGTCCCCTGCCACTACCCTTCGTTGTTTTCCTCAAGCCCTGTTTTATGTTAATGTTTATGCCATTATTATAGTTCTTTGCATTTCATTAGATAAGAGCATAATAAGAACAAGATCACTAAGAAATACATATTCACAAGAGACACAACATTTATCCTGGGAAACCCTCTAGGGGAAGAAAACCCAGCAAAAACTTCCTTATCATAAATAGCTTATACAATGTTCAAGAGATAACTCAAACCAATACAGAAAGTCCTCCCCAAGAGATGCGCCACTCTTCTTCTCCTCTCTCTGGTAATTGCAGCTTACCTCATAAGAGAAATGAGCAAGTGAGTTGTGTGTTTGAAGTGAGGCGCTAGCCTCTTATTTATACAAGACTGGCACGTGTGAAAGGTCACAACTGGTAGGGTCGACCTCTCACTCTGGGTGGGTAAACCCACCTTTAATTAGTTCCGGGTCTTCCATAATAACTGTTGGGGCCGACTTCTTATTCTGCCCTTTGTAATTGTCCGATGACTAATCCGCAAAAGGGGATTTGGTCCTTATACAATTATCGACATGATTAATCCACAATGAGGATTAATCCAATAACAATAATAATAATAATGACATGATTAATCCCCCCCGGATGGGGTGCCAAGCGGGCGATCTGGGCACGTGGAGCAGCAGCTCGGGCACGTGGAGGTGCCACCGGGGAGGCCATTAAAGGAGGCCCCTCCTCTCGGCTGTGGGCAGTTAATACCAGCCCCTGCTTCCGTGAACACTGAATTATGATGGACCTATTCGCATGCGCACCGGGAACGGAACGCCAGAGCATTAAGCTCTCGGCGTTAATGGTCCTCACCGTGCTGGAGTATGTATTACGCAGATGCGAGGGTTATGGTTATGTCTATGGCTCTCATGCGAATTCACAGCAGCCTGCCCACCTTTGCAGAGTAGGGAGCTCTTCCTTTGCGCACGCCATGCCAAGAATCAGAGGTCGGCCACGACGGGGTGCAGGCTGGTATGCAGCCGAATCCTGGCGGAAGCGCCATAAGAAATTCGCCCAAGCAATTCGAGCGGCTCGGAGGAAGCGCAGAACCATCGTCACCACAGTTCTCTCGCCACCCCGAACATTTGGGGAGGAAGACCCGCCCTTCATGCATTTGCAGACTGCTCTCTCCTCGGGAGACCCTCCACAGCCTTCCATCGCTCCGAGTGAGACCTACGCGGCCTGCATAGTGGAGGAGGAGATACCAGGCTGTGCCGAGGAGGAGGAGACACCAGCCTGTGTCACTGGAGAACAGGAGCACCCGCCAAATGATACCACTATGGGAGACCCTCCACAGTCTCCTATCGCTCCTAGTGAGACCTACGCGCCCTGCGTAGTGGAGGAGGAGATACCAGACTACGACACCGGCAAACAGGAGCACGAGACGAGCAAAAGTAGAGGACCGGGGTTGAATCGAGAGGAACAGGAGTTGGGAAGGAACTCGCCACCGCTACTACACCCCGACCATCTCAAGCTGATCTTCGAGATGCGCAGCCTTGTGGATGACCAGGCTTTTCGCACCATGGGAATCAACCAGCGACTAGATCTGCTATACCTCGACGCCATTCCTCGACGCCAGTGTCCCACCTGTGCGCAGCCCTTCGTCTTCCTCGGCAATGCAGCAAGCTCGACTGATTAGGTTCTAAGTCTCCATAGTTTAATGTTGTTTCTTTTTATCATGCACCAGAGCTGTCACTCTCCTGTTCCTAGTTTAATATGCTACTGTCTAGTTTTCTCTACATGGATAAACTCACAGAACAAAATCCCTGGTTTCCCTCGGGCAGGGTGGCGTAACCTTGCGCCTAATTTTGATCATCACAATGGACAAGCCAGCTGTCCTAGTTTCCTTTGTTGGCAGGACAGCTGGCTCATGCATGCTAGCTGTATGTTTTTTGTGACAGTTTAATACAAAGGTCCTACTTTTTATTTAAAAAAAAAAATGACATGATTAATCCGCAATGGGGATTTAATCCAATAATAATAAGAATGCTCTTCGCAGTTACATTATTTCAACACTCCCCCTTAACAAGAAGGGTATTCTTCATCAGCATCAGACGAGAGAGGTCTGCATCATCAGTGGCATCTAGAGGACAGTATCGTCAATATCATCTTGAAACATTGTCTAGCACATTTACGAGTCATCGGAAGTTTTCTTCATCGGTAGCATCATCATTCTCGAAAGAATGCTATCATCATCTGCATCAAATATGTATCAGTAAAAATGATACCTCATCACAGCACTAGGCTGGCACATCACAGTACTACACTGGCTCAATGTCACAGCGGTTAAGCTGGTAGCTCAGTGTCAGTCACATCTTGCTTTATGTCTAACAGCTAGGTCAGAAGCAAGGAATGTCACCATCTCGCTTTACGTCTAACAACTAGGTCAGAAGCAAGGAATCACAACGTCATGCTTTACGTCTAACGACTAGGTCAGAAGCATGACTCATCTTGCTTTACGTCTAACAACAAGGTCAGAAGCAAGGAACACATCAACATCTCGCTTTACGTCTAACAACGAGGTCAGAAGCGAGGAATCGTCTTGCTTTACGTCTAACAACTAGGTCAGAAGCAAGGAATCAACAACGTCATGCTTTACGTCTAACAATTAGGTCAGAAGCATGACTCATCTTGCTTTACGTCTAACAACGAGGTCAAAAGCAAGGATCACACGGCGTCATGCTTTACGTCTAACAATGAGGTTACAAGCATGACTCATCTTGCTTTACGTCTAATAGCGAGGTCAGAAGCAAGGATCACACGACGTCATGCTTTACGTCTAACAACGAGGTCAGAAGCATGACTCATCTTGCTTTACGTCTAACAACTAGGTCAGAAGCAAGGAATACATATACTCCCCCTTTCAGGGAGGGTCCTTTCGGACCATACCAAGCTTATCTCGAAAGTGTTCAAACTTTAGATGAGATAGAGGCTTAGTCAACACATCAACAACCTGTTCATCCGTGCTAATGTACTGGAGGTTCAAGGCTCCTCTCTGTACCATGTCGCGGATGAAATGATAGCGGATCTCTATGTGCTTCGACCTGTCGTGGAACATAGGATTCTCTGTCATTTTAATGCAGCTTTGATTGTCACATAGAATCGCGGTTGCTCTCATCTCCAA
>ML793136.1:102841-115529 GCA_009831015.1 Picea engelmannii
TTTGTTGGGTTTTCTTCCCCTAGAGGGTTTCCCAGGATAAATGTTGTGTCTCTTGTGAATGTGTATTTCTCAGTGATCTTGTTCTTATTATGCTCTTATCTATTGAAATGCAAAGAACTACAATAATGGCATAAACATTAACACGCCCTCCTCCACAAGTGCGCCCTCCTCCAAGCAATAACCAATACCAACAAATAATGAGGACCTAAGCCTCTATGAGCCCTCCATGAAAGATGGTACCCAAGCTCTCCTCTCCCAATGTTTCCATTCTCATCCTCTTGCCCTTCTCCAAACTCTCTTGGTGAACATACAAGTGAATGAGCCTCCAAATGCCCTATGTGCCCTTCTTAAGGAATCATAAGGAAACGTAAAAGATAAATGGATAGAATCACTCCAATCCATCTCTAATCCATGGTTGAGATCTCTCAAAAAGAATCTCAACTCAAAATCCACTTTGGGTTAAGTTTCCATAGTTCACTTTATGTCCCCCAATTCACCCACAAAGTGAATTAATAGTCACTTTTCACTCAAGTGACAAATTTCACCCTTTTGACTTATGAAAATGTCAAAGTAAAATTAGACATAAATTATAACTTATAAGGCACAATGGGTCAAATATTTCCCTCTTGTGGTTAGAGATCCACAACCACAAGGGGACCACTTTCCAAGGTACCAAAATCTCAACAAAAAACCCTTGCCAAGGAGTATAAAACTAATCAAGATAAGAGACAAGCACTTACCAAATTGTTATAAGGAAGATGGAAGAGATACAAACCTTAGATGTCCTCCTTCCAAGTAGTTGTGCAACTCCTCAATGGATCAATCTTGCTAGATTTAGTAGAAACTTGAACATTCACAATAGTCTTGAAGTAAGAAGGATAACCAAGAAAGAAAGAGCTCTAAGAATTGACGCCAAGAAACACCAAGTAAAAGATCTTCTATTAATGGCTGGAAATGATCTCCAACAATTCACAACAATTTGGAATGAGAAGAGGGCTTTTATTTATAGATGAAGCTCACAACTCCTCATTCTTTATTACCTAAATCTATGTTAAGGAAATAAAATAAAAGTGACTTGCCATCCACATAACTTGGAGACTAAGTCAAAATACAATGAAAAAATGCTTTACATGCTAGAGACCCTCATAAAAGAGGAGGATCCCACAAAAAATGGGGCCAATTTGCTCTCCAAGCACAATGTTCCAAGAAAAGAGTGATGTGGAGACCTCAAAACAAGGTGGCTTATCCTCCCAAGCAAGTAAAGCTCCAACGTTCCTCTCCAAGTGGAACATTCTCATGAAAGTGTGGAGAATGACCTCAAAAGGGGACGGCCTCCACAAAATGTGCTCAAGGAATGCTCAAATAATGTCCGTAAATCCTTGAAATATGTCTCCAAAGCAAGACTATGTCCATATCTTTGGTCAAGGCACCTCCATGAAGCATGGGAATGACCCTCCAAGTAAAAAAATGAGTCACAAAACCGCCAACAACAAGAATGACGTCAAAAGAATGTGTCAGAAGGCCTATTGCAGGTTCGCCTTAATATTATGTGGACTCTTTTCCAAAGTGTAACTTTGATCCATAAGGTTAAGTATACCTTATGCGACATGAGAGGGGGTCCAAACAGAATATATTCTTAATATTTGAGGCTTTAAAAGCATTTATCCAGTTGCATTGATTTCCATGGTGAAATGTATATCCAATACTTACATTTATGTCTTTGGTTTAGTTTATTATTTTTCTTTCCTTCTTCAAATACCGGTTTTAGTACTCAAAATGTTTGGTTCTGGCTGTTTTAGTGAACTGAAATGGCAAGTTCAACAGAGGAAACAGCTGATAATGAAGGCTGAATATCACCTTCCAGGCAGCTCACTGCTGAATTCAAAACCCACCCTTTACAGTCTTTTATCAGCAAGGAGTTGCTTAGTCTATCTCTTCACAATCTTTTTCCATAGGAAAAAAATTTCTAGCAAACTTGTGATCTCTCTCAAACCTCAAAAAGCTTTGAAGATGACCCTTTGAGAGAATATGTATCCCTTCAAATGACCTCGGAATGCTTTTAGATGGTTGTCCTTTCACTTCTCCTTTGTCCCCCATTTTCCTCTTACTTGGTTCCTGACCTCGGAATGCTTTTAGATGGTTGTCCTTTCACGTCTCCTTTGTCCTCCATTTTCCTCTTACTTGGTTCCTCACGTGGTTCAGTCTCCCTTTAGTTATTATCAGGCTTTAGAAGTTTGTTTCTTGTGTCCTTTATTAGGCTGGTCTTTTTTTATGTCTTTCTTTCTGGCTTTATAAGGCACTGTTGCAGGTTACTCTTTGAGATTGTGTGGACTCTTTTCTGAAGTGTAACTTTCATTCATAACCTTAAGTATACCATTTGTGACGTGAGAGGGTCCAGAGTTTTTTCTTAATATTTGAGGCTGTAAAAGTATTTATCCAGTTGCATTGATTTCCATGGTAAAACGTGTATTAATACTTATGTTTATGGCTGTGGTTTAGTTCCTTCTTTCCTTCCTCGAAACAGGTTTTAGTTTTCAAAATGTTTGGTTTTGGATGTTATATAATCTTGAAAGTATTTCTCAGGCACATCAATTTTTGGTTGCTTACATTGAAACAATGTGTGTTGATATAAAGTATTTTTGTGCTTCTCAGGAAAACATTAACTGTAATCTATATCACAAGCAACTGATTTTTCTATTGCAGGTGTTGCTAAAGAATTTACCTCCAAACAGCGTTATGATGAATGAAATCAAACAGTGCGTAAAGAACTTCCTTATTGGGGAAGGTTTACTTGCAGGAGAATCCTCACAAGCTGTTAATTCTTTACGGAGACTTCATGGGGAATCTGTATGATGATTATTTACCCCTTTCCTTTAGTCATACTAATAATCACATGAATAGGTCTTAAGAGTTTGCTAAAATGACATGAGACCATATTTGATGTGAGAAGTACTTAAATTTTTAAGTATATGAAGAAAATCAGACATGCTAAGAGGTAGTAACAATTTTAGATTACAATAAGCCCTATTAAAGCATCTAAATGATATGTAACAAACTTACCAGGCGTGAGAATAATAGACTCTCTAAAAATGTCTCAAAAAATGCAGAAAGCTACTAGACTTGTGATAGAAAATAACAAGAAATTGTAGCCTCCCCAAATAATTGACACACTACATTTTGAATCATTGTTACGGGATTCAAAAAGAGAGAAGAATATTAGAGCAAGTAAAAAATCCTATTAGAAGATACAAGTAGTGGTTAAAACATATTCCAGAGACAAAACATAAGAAACAAGCCGAACGGATAGAATATGAGAAAATACACACCACATGCAAATTCAGAAGGGAGAAAAATAGTAGAGAGAGGTTCATTAGTTTAAAGTCGTGGAATTGAAATAAACATTTAGAATGTGGAAAATAACTTTGAAGTATGGAAATACATGTACAAACATGGCAGAAGGAATATTCAAGAATCAAAACTAAATGTGTCTTTTTAAAATTATGCAGATTTTCTAAGAATATTATTTAGCATTGAATCTAATAATTGTTACAAATTTTCTATGAGAACTTTACATAATCACATTTTTCTTTGCATTTCCTTATTCTCCTAAATTATGAACAATAGCACAGTAAGGCTACTGTTTTCAGCAGATGGGTCCTTGTTTCCTTTTTCATCACTTCACTTTCAATTGACATCTTTGCCGTTATTTTCCCTTATAACTTATTGTGTTTTGTTACCAAATTTATCATACTGACACATATAGTGCACATTACCAGGAGTGGCAAGTGGTCCCCAAACTTAAGGCCGTATGTGAACAATTGTTTGTTATTTTTGCCATTCGAGCATTACGAAGGCAAACAGAGAAAATTTTGCACATGAATGACTCAAATAAGAAATCCACTGCTGAAGAACCATCTCAAGATCGAAAGGAAGTGGCTCTTTCTACAGAAATCAAATCCCACAAGGACAAAGAGAACATGGAACAGGAAAAACAAAGTCCAAGGCAGGCATTGGGTAGTTTCTTAATATCAAGTGCTGTCGCCTATATTGATGGAAGATTATGTCGCCATATACCAAATGCTATTGTAAGGCGAATAGTAAGTGGATTTTTGCTAAGTTTTGTAGAGTAAAGTTAGTCATGTCTCATGATTATAATTGTAAACGTTAGTATAGCAGACTACAAGTTTCTTATCAATAATCTGTAATCTTGTACAAAATTCTAAGCTATCTAAAAGGATAATTCATTTTCTTAGCTATGCCATGTTGTTTAGATGGGAAAAACCAATGGAATTGACTTAACTTTCTGTATTCGTTCAATTTCTTTTGGCTTCAGTTTGTGGAACTCCACAATGAAGCATTCTAGTTTATCAATAAAGACCCACTTTTCAAAGTGGCATTTGAATTTGTTGGCCTCTATGGATGTCTTTCCGATGAAACTGAGAGGATGTAAAGGTACTAAATTGTTACTACACAAGGCATACTGGGGCAACACTGTACTTTTGGATACAGTTAGATGAATAAACTTTTAGTTTTACTGGGCTTCTTAAATAAATACGTTAAAAGGATAAACATGATTAAATTGACTTTTTATCTGATTCTACAAGATATATTAATGCAGATAACTTGATTCAATCAGCATAAATAATTTGAAAAATCATCTTGTATTCATCCATAAATTGTTACAAAAGTTAGGATACATTACGGATGAGATATTGTAGTGTACTTAATCCAAAACTTTAGAGAAATCACATGAGATATAGTGCAAAACCTGAGAACACAAGAGAAAAGATAAATAAGAATAGAGAGCTATGTTCACTTGCCTCTTCAAGGGGGCAACCTCCAAGAGCAATACTCCAAATACAATAAAAATTATTTACGAAACAATACATAACCTTCTACTCAATATATAGCTATCCATAGAGAATCCTAACGGCCCCTTATAATTAGGGCCGGCCAACTAATTTGGATATTATTACTAAAAAGGATCCTTTATTATAATGAGTGACTATAAATTAACTATTTAATGGGCCTTATTCAAAAAAGGTGGTCTCACAATTTGGAGGTGCCTAGTACATAGGATGCCACTAATAGGGGGTTTTGGCCATAAACAGCTTTATATGGTGTCATTTTGGTAGCTCCATGATAAGTGGTGTACCACCATTGTGCCCATTGGTACAATTTTTTGGAAGCAAAACATCTCAAATAGGTTTCTAGACACTTGTTGACCACTTATGTTTGACCATCAATTTGAGAGTAATATGCAATTCTCATTTTCAGTTGTGTACTTTGAAGTTTAAATAGTTCTTGCCAAAATTTGTTGGTGAATGTGGGGTCCTCATCTGAGACAATGGAAGTGGGCATACCATGTAGCTTAAAGATTTGATCCATGAAAGCTTGGGCCACTAAGGAAGGAGTGAAAGGATGAACTGGGGCACAAAATTTAGCAACTTTTGAAAGACGGTCAACAACCACCATGATGACTGATTTGTTGCCTACTTTTGGGAGTCCCACAATAAAATCCATTGAAATGTCTGTCCAAATCTATGTTGGGATTGGTAATGGTTGCAATTCCCCTAGTATGTTCATTGTCTCTCCCTTGTTTATTTGGCAAGTGTCATTGGATGCTACAAAGTCTTGGATGTCTATTTTCATGCCATCCCAAAAGAATGAACGCTTAGTCCTTTCATAAGTTTTATGAAATCCAGAGTGATTGGCTATCGGTGATGAATGTAGCTCCTTCAAGACTTCTTGTTTTAGGGTTGAATCCTTTGCCAAAATAGTGCACCCTTTATACCGCAATGTATCTTGTTTCCATGTATAACTTTTAGGTGGGTTGGGATCTACCTAAGGCCTTTGGATGAGTTGCCTTAAAGTATCATTTTCTATCCATTCCTTGAGAGCCTCCTCAAGCCATTATGGGCTTGGTAATGATAAGGCAAAGAGTGACCCATCCTTCTCAAATTGTCTGGATAAAGCATTAACCACAACATTCTCTTTACTTTTCTTATATATGATCTCATAATCATACCCCAACATCTTGGTGACGCATTTATGTATCTCTAGTGAAGATAATCGTTGTTCAAGTAAGTACTTCAAACTATGATGGTTATTCTTGATCTGAAAACACCTCCCTATGAGGTATGGGTGTCAAGTCTCTACTGCATGAAGTATAGCCATCATTTCCTTCTCATGTGGGTTTTCCCAAATTGCAGTGACAAGGTTTTACTGGTGAATGCCAAGGGGTGTCCTTGCATCTCCAATACCTCTCCCTAAAGCATCATATTCGAAGACAAAAATCTTATTAAAGTCAAGTATTGTTAATATTGGGGTAGTACACATGGCATTCTTTAAAGCAATGAAAGCATGTGTTGCTACCTCACTCCAAACAAAGGCATTCTTTTTAAGGAGTGACGTTAAGGGAGCTGCAATTTTGCCATAATTTTTCACAAATTTCCTATAGTAACATGTAAGTCCTAAGAAGCCTCTCAAGCTCTTTAGTGTTTTGGGACGAGACCAGTCTTGCATAGCTACCACTTTCTTGGTATCAACACGTACACCCTCTTGACTTACAATGTGACCCAAATATTCAACCTCGTGAGCCCCAAAAGTACATTTGGAGCACCTCAGAAGTAATTGGTTCTCTCAAGAGTTGCAAGGACTTATCAACATGCTCTATGTGTGATTCCCATGTTTTCATATAGATCAAGATATCATCGAAGAATACTAGCACAAAATTGCATAGAAAGGGTTTGAAAATCTTATTCATGAGACTTTGGAATGTGGATGGAGCATTACAAAGGTCAAAAGGCATCATTAGAAACTCATAGTGACCTTCATGTGTTTTGAACGTCATCTTTGGGATGTCTACCTATTTCATCCTAATTTGGTGGTATCCTTAACGTAGATCAAGCTTAGTGAAAAACTTTGCTCTATGAAGTTCATCAAGGAGATCATCAACAACGGGGATTGGAAATTTGTCCTTGATTGTCAAGTTATTGAAAGCCAAAAAATCAAGACACATGTACCAAGTTCCTTCCTTCTTTAATACCATGACTACTAGTGATGAGTAAGGGCTTGTACTAGGACAAATGACTCCCAACTCTAATAGCTCGTGAATGATCTTTTCTATTTCATTCTTTTGTGCAAAAGGGTGGTGATAAGGATTTACATTTGGTGATTCACTTCCTAGAATCATAGGAATGCAATGGTCATGCTCTCCTCGAGAAGGAGGTAAACCCTTTGGTGTCTCGAAGACCTGATGATGTTTGTCAAGGACTAGTTGCAAGTCTGGGTAGATTTTTTTTATTAGTTTATCTGTAACCTATATGGAATTAAATTGTGCAATAATGCCAGATTGACCCTTCTTTAATAACTTCTCCATACGATGAACAGTGCCTATTTCAAGAGAGCTTTCCTAAATCCCCCGAAGGGTGTGTACATGACCCTCTTTAGTGAAACTCATATAGAGTTATTTGAAATCCATGGTGATTGGTCCCAACATATGTAGCCATTCTACCCCCAACACCCACCCATATTGATGGAAAATAGATGGGTTTTAAGTTGATAGTCTCCCATATGGACTCTAACATTTTCCCATCTTCCCTCACATTTCATCATACCTCCATTGGTGATCATGATTTGAAAGTTGGGCACTGGGTGTACATAACAATGTGTTTCTTATGCCTCTCTTTTGTAATGAAATTGTGAGTACTGCCACTATCAACTAAGAATATGACTTTCTGGTGCTTGATGTAACCTATTAGTTTCAAGGTTTGTGGAGTTGAAATCCCTGGTAATGCATGCAGGGAGATAAGTGATTCTTCATGAGAATGGAAGTTCTATATCCACATGATTTTAAGTGTCGGTGTCTTCAACTTGTAACTCTGGTGTCTCGTCGATACTTATGTCTTCAACTAGGGTGTGAGTGGTCGTATCAATTTGGAACAATTTATGTTCTTTACACCGATGACCTGGAGCATATTTTTTCATCACAATTATAGCAGTCCTCATATTTGGCGATTTTCCATTTCCATTGGAGATAACCTTTGTACTTTCAAGGGATGAGTGGGATTTATGCTTGGGGAAGTACCTTGGGGAGGACAAGTGTGGGGAATGAAGGTTGGTTTTTTTGTTTGTACATTGATCATCATCTTTGCCTCTAGGCCCCTTTGTGTCATTTCCAACAACGTAGTGGGACATTGCATTCTAACTTGTGCTCAAATCTCTTCCTTGAGGCCACTAATGAAACATTCTTTATAGAAATAATATGTTAAGTTCTTTGTACGGATAGCTAACTCCTCGAAAGTTGCCATAAAATCTATGACTAATCTTGTTTGGCATGACTTGGTAAATCACCCCAAATAGTGAGTGTCTTTCTCAAATCATGCATAAACGACTTTAACAAATTGACTCCAAGCGATGTATCCAGTTTATGCTTGTGTATGTCATTCCCACCATTGCCATCATTCCAAATCTAGATACAATACCCCCACCTTGTGTTTCATCATGTCATTAGTAATTCCCTAGTAATCATCAGACCCTAGTCCCAAAAGATGACGTCAAGACCTAGAGAAAGACTTTTTGACTCCCCAAGGTCAAATGTTGGGCAAGTGAGGGATAGGCATCTTCCTTCAAGGGGTCTTCTCTTGCCTCCAAAGAAAACATCCATCATTTGTTATCTCCCAAGTGTGTGGGTTATGGAATCCAACCTGTCGGCTTCTTGCCCCAATGAAGGCCCAAGTTAGACTTGTTCCTCCAAATCTTCTATCAAACGATGTCCTGCAAAGACAAATGAGTGTGCCCTCCAAGGGTCTCAAGTCAAATATAACATGGCAACTAAAATCACATTTAATACAAGAACCACCTAAACATGTGCATCAAAACTACCTTATCAAATTAAACAAGTGTTCAAATACCCTATGCAACTTGCCAAGTTTAGGTATGGGAGGGTTGTCAAGGTGACCTATTGGATGAGTCATTCCTCAAGTTGATGAGTGTTTCCTGAGTGGACCCTCTCTAAGTCATGTAAAGAAGATGGAATGGATGGGGGTGAGACTTTTGGGCATGGGGTTCATGACATACAAGGGTTCGTATTGTCTCATTTATGGGTGCCTTTGTAGAGGGTGTGTTCCACCTTTGTTTTCAATGCAACCTTTTTCCAAACCCACTTATTTGTCATTAATTAATTAAAGTCTAGAACAATTGGGTACTACAATTGGGTAACTTAAAACTTGAAAGGAGTACCACAATGTCACTTGAAGCTAGAGGTACACAGAGTGCCACATGCATGTACACACCTCAACAAGCAGGACATCTATATAATGTGAAATTGCTTTTGTAGGTCTTCAATTCTTTTAAGAGAAATATTTCATTGTTCTCAATACCTCTTTGGGCGAGCATCTAGAAGGTTATAATTTTGTCTTTTATCTTTTGCCAGCTACATCCCCTCTCGGCCTTCATCCCCTTCTTCCTATGAAATGGGGTACAATCCCTTCTTGGGTCAGTACACCTCAAAATCCCAAAAGATAAGGAGATGAAAGGAAGAAGTGTGAAAAATGATAAGTATGATCGAGCATGGTACGATGACACATCAATGAGACCACCCAATAGCAAAAATTTCCCCAAGGATGACCACTTACTAGGGCATAATGTCAACAACCAAGGTGAAACAGGGCAAAGAGCATAATTTCCAAGCAAACATTCGATAATCAAAAGCAGCTTTAAATATAACATTCAAATGCCTCAAGTATTAAAGTGACACTTACCACAATACCTGACCTATACCTCATGGAGCAAGACCCATTGTCTTCTGAAAACAAGTTGATGTGGTGAATGCCATCATGATGAACCAGAGAAATATGATGGTGAAGCAGGTCTTCATCTGTGTAAGTGGACAATCACAAGTCAAGCCATCCCTCGATACTCCATGTTTGCAACCTAAGGGCCTCAAGATATCATCTCCTTAATTATCCCTAGAAATAGGGGATAACATCTGGCTCTTACTTGGGGACATGTACTCGTTGTAGAGTGCATGAGAACCTCAACATCTCCTGGTTCAACCTATGCCTACACACACTAAAACAACAAACTATAAAAATCTAGGGTGGCTCACTCACCCTTTGCTCATATAATCAAAATCCAAAATTTCAAAATTGACAACTAATCTAAAAAAGAAAATTTTGCACTTTTTCATACAATATGATGAAAGCAAAATATGTAAATCAATAAAGCAAGTAGAGCAAAATGAAAATCAGAAATGAAATGCAACTAAAATATCATGAGTAATCAAGATGCAAATGCAAGAAAGCAAGATGACCTACCTACCTGGGGCCCATGGCCCATGGTGATCAAATGTCGTGGATGTCAAGTGAAATCGCACAACCAAAGCAACCAATGTTAAAATAATGTAACTGTAAAGAGTATTTTCATTATTATTGTTATTTTATTCATAGGATTAATCCCCATTGTGGATTAATCATGTCGGTAATTGTATAAGGACCAAATCCCCTTTTGCGGATTGGTCATCGGACAATTGTAATAGGCAGAATAAGAACTCGGCCCCAACAGTTATTATTGAGACCCAAAATTAAATTAAAGGTGGGTTTACCCACCCAGAGTGAGAGGTCAGCCCTGCCAGTGAAGACCTTTCACACGTGCCAGTCTTGTATATATAGGGAGGCTAGCTCCTCACTTTATAACACAACTCACTTGCTCATTTTCTTAAGAGGCAAGCTGCAATTACTAGTTGGAGAGAGGAAGAAGAGTGGCGCATCTTTTGGAGAGGACTATCTGTATTGGTTTGAGTTATCTCTTGAACATTGTATTGGCAATTTATGATAAGGAAGCACCAATCTAGAAATCCGTAGATCAGATTTGAAGGGGTAAAAATTGGATTTTCTCAGATCCAAGTACACTAGGCTACTCGCCTCAGCCAAGCGCACCTCCTGGTAAGGTCAAAATTTGATTTCAAGCATTTTCATTTTTTGGTCATTTTCGCAGCCTCAAGTACAAGATGTATACAAGCACAAAGCTTGTTGAGAAACTAGAAGGCATATACAACTTTCGTGCCTGGAAGTATATGATCGGTCTGATCCTTGCAGAGAATGACCTAGCAAAATTCATCAAAGAAGAAGTGGAGGAACCTGAAGATGTCGTAGAGAAAGCGAAGCATCAGAAGGACTCAATCAGGGCTCAAATAATCATTGCAAATTCAATCAAAGACCACCTAATCCCGTATGTATCATCCAAGAAAACTTCGAAGGAGATGTTTGACTCTCTAAGCAAACTATATGAAGGAAAGAACATCAATTGAAAGATGAATCTAAGATCTCAATTGAAGAATACCAAGATGCAAAAATGAGAAATGATTCAAGAGTATTTTTCTCGAATCTCAGAAATAAAAGAACAGTTAAAAGCAATTGGAGACACCATCGATATAGACGAATTCGTAATGACGGCCCTAAATGGTCTCACAAGACCTTGGGATGCTTTCATCCAGACGATATGTGCCAAAAAGGAGAAACTACAGTTTGAGAGCCTATGGGAAGAATGCATCCAAAAAGAGACAAGGGTAGCCAACCGTGAAGCATTACTAGCAAGGGATGATGATCAAGCCCTAGCTACTCATACAAAAGAAGGAAGAAACCCTACTTCAAAAGGGAAACTCATAGAGAGCCTCAACCATCAAACAAATTCAACAACCAAGAATCTCATCCAAAAAAAATTCAGAAGAAAGGACAACGCAAGGGACGAGAACTCTCATCTATACAATGCTATCATTGTGATAAGATGGGACACAAGGTGAATAATTGTCCAGTCAGAAGAGAAGAAAACAAGAGGAAGCACAAAAGGCAACATGCCCACATAGTCGAAGATGAAGAACCACCTATGAAGATGATTAAGGACCATGTCTTCATCTCAGCTCTCTCAGGATCTGTATCACCTGGAGAGGACACATGGCTCATTGATAGCGATGCATCAAAACACATGACGGGTAAGAAAAATACTCTCTTGTATTTCAGAAAAGAAGTTTTCTCAGAAAGTGACTCTTGGAGATGATTATCAATATCCCATCAAGGGAGTAGGAGAATCAAACTACAAGCTAGATTCAAAAAACTCAATAACAATGAAGGACGTACTCTATGTACCAGGCTTAAAGAAGAACTTACTCTCCATATCAGCTTTAGATAAGAAAGGCTATAGAGTTGCCTTCATAGATGGAGAAGTTCTTATGTGGGCTAAAGGAGAAACACTAAATGAAGCAATCGTCATCGGAAATGAAGAAAATGGTTTATATAAGCTGAAGGGTCACCCAGAAACTGCCATGACCCATGCCATTGAAAACTCATGCAAACTTTGGCATAGAAGATTGGTCCACATCAACTATAAGGTGCTACCATACATATGCAAAGTTGTCACAGGTTTACCAGAACTCAAGGTTGATCAAGAAGGCATATGCAATGGATGTGCGCAAGGGAAGAATATCAAGAGCCCTTTTCCAAAAAGGGATAGCAAAGCAGAAGGAGTATTGGAACTCATTCATTCAAACGTGTGTGGCCCAATGCCATCATCCTCCATTAGCAGGTATGTATACTATGTATCATTTATTGATGATTATTCTCGTAAGACCTGGATATATTTCTTAAAATCTAAAGATGAAGTATTCAATAAATTCAAGGAATTCAAAGCC
>ML793136.1:116096-131838 GCA_009831015.1 Picea engelmannii
AAGGAACCACAAGACAGGTGAAAAGACCAAAGCCATTCTCCAGTTACACGGCTTTGATGTGCAGTCTACTTGATGAAGAACCTACATGCTTTGAAGAGGCCATTCAAAAGAAGGAATGGGCAGATGCCATGACAGAGGAATACTAATCCATAATAAAGAATGATGTATGGGAAATAGTTCCCAAACCAAAAAGTAAGGATGTGGTATCATCAAAATGGCTCTTCAAAATAAAACATGTTGATGGAAGTATTGAGAAATATAAAGCAAGATTTGTCGCTCGTGGTTTTTCCCATAAGGAAGGCATCGACTATGAAGAGACATTCGCTCCTGTGGTCATATACACTTTGATCAGAACCATTATAGCTCTTGCAACCAAGATGAAATGGAAGCTGCACCAGATGGACGTGAAGAGAACTTTCCTGAATGGTGTTATCGAAGAGGAAGTGTATATACAGCAACCCCAAGGATTTGAGGTTGAAGACAGGAAGTCTCATGTCTGCCGATTGAAGAAAGCCTTATACGGATTGAAGCAAGCTCACAGAGCTTGGTATGGCCGTATAGACAGTTTCTTGACGAGCTTAGGCTTTACCAAGAGTAAAGCAGACTCAAATCTCTACTTCAAAATTATGGACAATGAACCAATAATATTACTATTGTATGTGGATGACTTATTCTTAACTGGAGAAGAAAAGTTCATCATTGAATGTAAAAAGAGACTTGCCGCAGAATTTGAAATGAAAGACCTTGGCCTAATGCATTACTTCTTAGGTCTTGAGGTATGGCAGAGTCCAGAAAGGATCTTCCTTAACCAAGGGAAGTACACGGTCGAAATCTTAAAGAGATTCGACATGCTAGAATGTAAGCTCATGAATACACCCATGGAAGCAAAGCTGAAGCTGTTGGTCAATACTTCGTCAGACTTGATAGATGCCACACTGTATAGACGGATTATTGGATCGTTGATGTACCTGACGAACACCAGACTAGACATTTATTTTGCAGTGAACACCTTGAGTCAATTTCTGGTAGAGCCCAGACGTGTTCACCTAGTAGCTGCAAAACATGTGATGAGGTACCTTAAAGGTACAATAGATTATGGTCTCAACTATGATGGATATCATGACTTCACATTGAGTGGATATACTGATGCAGATTGGGCAGGGAGCATTGCTAACAGAAAAAGCACTTCCGGATGTTGTTTCAGTTTGGGATCAACCATGATCTCGTGGCAGAGTAGGAAGCAATCCAGTATTTCTCTCATCACAGCGGAAGCAGAGTACATTGCTGCATGTTCTGCTAGCTACGGAGCTATATGGCTTTGAAAGTTGTTGACTGGCCTATTTGACTTGGAGATGAGAGCAACCGTGATTCTATGTGACAACCAGAGCTGCATAAAGATGAAAGAGAATCCTGTATTCCACGAAAAGTCGAAGCACATAGAGATCTGCTATCATTCCATCTGTGACATGGTACAGAGAGGAGCCTTGAAGCTCCAGTGCATTAGCATGGATGAACAGTTTGTTGATGTGATGACCAAACCTATATCTTGTGTAAAGTTTGAACACTTTTGAGATAAGCTTGGTATAGTCTGAAAGGACCCTCCCTGAAAGGGGGAGTATATTTATATTCCTTGCTTCTGACCTTGCTGTTAGACGTAAAGCAAGATGAGTCATTGCTTCTGACCTCGTTGTTAGACGTAAAGCATGACGTTGTGTGTTCCTTGCTTCTGACCTTGCTGTTAGACGTAAAGCAAGATGAGTCATTGCTTCTGACCTCACTGTTAGACGTAAAGCATGACGTTGTGTTTTCTTTGCTTCTAACCTCATTGTTAGACGTAAAGCAAGATGAGTCATTGCTTCTGACCTCGTTGTTAGACGTAAAGCAAGATGATTCCTCGCTTCTGACCTCGTTGTTAGACGTAAAGCGAGATGTTGATGTGTTCCTTACTTCTGACCTAGTTGTTAGACGTAAAGCAAGATGATTCCTCGCTTCTGACCTCGTTGTTAGACACAAATTGAGATGTTGATGTGTTCCTTGCTTCTGACCTAGTTGTTAGACATAAAGCAAGATGTCACTGACACTGAGCTACCAGCTTATCAGCTGCGACATCGAGCCAATATAGTACTGTGATGTGTCATCCTAGTGTTGTGATGAGGTATCATTTTTACTGATACATATTGATGCAGATGATGATGGCATTCTTTCGAGAATGATAATGTTGTCGATGAAGAAAACTTCCGATGACTCGTAAATTTGCCAGTCAATGTTCCAAGATGATATTGGCGATACTGTCCTCCTGATGCCACTAATGATGTAGACCTCTCTCGCCTGACGTTGTTGAAGAATACCCTTCTTGTTAAGAGGGAGTGTTAAAATAATGTAACTGCAAAGAGTATTCTCATTATTATTGTTATTTTATTCATAGGATTAATCCCCATTGTGGATTAATCATGTCGGTAATTGTATTAGGACCAAATCCCCTTTTGCGGATTGGTCATCAGACAATTGTAATAGGCAGAATAAGAAGTCGGCCCCAGCAGTTATTATTGAGACCCATAATTAAATTAAAGGTGGGTTTACCCACTCAGAGTGAGAGGTCGGCCCTGCCAGTGAAGACCTTTCACACGTGTCASTCTTGTATATATAGGGAGGCTAGCGCCTCACTTTATAACACAACTCACTTGCTCATTTTCTTAAGAGGCAAGCTGCAATTACCAGTTGGAGAGAGGAAGAAGAGTGGTGCATCTTTTGGAGAGGACTATATGTATTGGTTTGAGTTATCTCTTGAACATTGTATTGGCAATTTATGATAAGGAAGTTTTTGTTGGGTTTTCTTCCCCTAGAGGGTTTCCCAAGATAAATGTTGTGTCTCTTGTGAATGTGTATTTCTCAGTGATCTTGTTTTTATGTTGCTCTTATCTATTGAAATGCAAAGAACTATAATAATGGCATAAAAATTAACAACCAACTGATCATCTTATCAAGGTATATCCCCATGTGCGTAATTATGCAATACAACAAAGATAAGTCAAGCACATAATAATTGTGAGCATAAATAAGCATGTAATCATGAAATGAAATGAAACTCATGGAGATGTGTAGGAGGGGGAATTCTTGTTGGAAAGATAAATCGCAAGCCTGATCTTCTCAGAAAACTTGCCTAAAATAATAGCCACAAGCCCAATCAATCCATCTTTGAAGAGGGCTACCATGTAGAGACGATGACTCGTCTTCATCTTCACTTAAAAAATCATCGCTCCCCAAATGTTGAGAGGAGGTAAGAGATCCCAAGAAAGCTTGATGATTTCCCAGAGAAGAGGAAATGAGTTAAGGGGCAGCCTCACGTCTAGAGAAAAACTTATTTCCCACACTTAGAATGTGTTGCTTCTTTATCTACAAATCGCTACCAAAAATCCCAAGATGAAAATACTTTTGTTTGGTAGCGTGAGCTCCAAACTACTCTGGGTTGGCCCGGACTTGGTGTCCATCAAAATATGAGAACAATGGTGGTTGGAAGTCTTCATAGAACAAATCCAAGTCAGCAAAATGATATTCATCACAACCCTCGAGGGATGGTTGAGGGTCATCATGAGTATATTGCAACAAGTCATCCTCAAATGGATGGAATAAGTCTATGACCAAATCATCATCGGGCTACCAAGAATCTGAATTACATGCAGGTGGAGACTAGTTCTCTGAAGATGACAACTCAACCCCTTTTGCACGAGAACCACCCTCAATGTCGTAAATGGGAATTCTATCAAAAATTAAGCAACTCACATCCCATCTACGTCTCCCAAGTTGTATGGAATCATCAAGGTGTTGATCAACCATGTCCGAGAGATCTGCATCTTTTGGACTAATCACTTCTTCTTTGTGTGTAGGAGGAAAAACGGGCTAAACAACTTCATCTTCATCAAGCAGGATAATGGACATTGATGTCTCATCTGGGTCTTCATCATCGAGATCTTCTTGAGAACTTTCTTCATGGATGTGTTCTTCAAAAGCTTATTTTGCAGTTGGCGGGTGATACTCTTCCTCAATTTCACATTCTTCAAATGTCGTCTCGCCATCCACTAGAAAAGATTCTCTGTAAAGGGCGTCTTTGAGCTCTTGAAAAGTAGCCTGCAAATCCAGAGTAGTTGGCCCCCAATACTTGAGAAACTCCTCAACAAGTTTTGTAGAAGACTAGATACTTTTTGGATCACACGACTGTGCAAGCCACTTCCTTTGACTTGATTCTAGAGAAGATACAAAAAAATTGATTAGTAAATCTTCATGCAATACATTTATACTTGAAGCATACCTCATATAAATTACCACATGGGTGACTGCTAGAGTAGGGTCACCACTGAATTTGGGGCAACTTGCCCTCCAATCCGTAGGGAAATAATTTGGATATTTTGACTATCAATAGAAGGGTATACCTTATGGAACGTCCATGGTAAATCCTGTGATTCCATGGTTCTATTATCTGGGGTTTCGCTTCAATGGAGTCACCAGATGAACTTGGTGTTCATGAAAAATGGAGAGGGTATCTTCCCTCAATGGATTCATGAGGCAAGCTGGGGGTGAAGGATTTGGGATCAAAGCTTGTCAAAGTGTCGTTAGGGCATGTAAGAGGATTCAAAATTGCCCCTTGGCAACAGCGCAAAAATGTTATCACACAAATTGTAGGTTGGGAAAACCCCGACCCAATACACAAGTGTGAGACAACTATGGGAGTAACTATCCACTATCACCTTAGATAGATACTCCCATCGCTTTAATTATGATAAGTCACCACAAGGGGGGAATCAGGGGGAATGAAACGGAAAGTGAGAAGATGAGAGTGAAAACCCCTATAGGTCGAGTTAGGAAGTGGAAAATGGCTTGGGTAAGAGTCTTGTGGGTAAGGGTAGGTTGCCGAAGTGAATTGTACCTGCAAAAGAGTGTTATACATGCCCAAGACAAGACAAAATGTAGATATACAAGCCAAATAATCAAAAGGACAAGTAAGTGAAGCTTTTTGTCCTATATTGTAGCAGTAAACAAGAATAAGTATCAGTGAGTAAATGATAACAATGGCTGCAAAATATATCAGAAAAAGTCAAGTAAATGATGTAAGAGACTAAGCTAGCAATTACTAGTTTAACTCTAGGAAATAGAACAAGACTTTAGTGACAATGGTAAATTAGTGAGTAAATTAATTGTTTAAGAGTGTTTTGTTGCACCCCTAATGTTTGTAGAATAAAGTTATAACAGCTGCAAGAGATACTTGGCAAAGCTAGATGCCCTAGTGGCTCAAGCAAGCTAAAAGCATGTAAAATTGATTCCACTTTAGACAATTGAAATATCTCAAAAAAATCACGCATAACAATGAAAGTATTATATTTCTCCAATGAAAAATCAGATTAGTGCCTAGTCTATTGGGTTATGGAACCTTGGATATAAGAGTTGGATTCACAATATCTCTAGGGGTGTAAGACCTTTTACTCCCTAGAGCATGCAAAACCAACAAGGTAAATTTAGGAGGGTGTAAGCCCTTTTACTCCTCCTAGCAACCTTGGAAAATGACTTATCCAATAACAAATCAAGATGAACTTGGTGGAGGGTGTATGCCCTTATACTCCTGCAAGGGTTTTAGAAAAGAACAATATGAAACAAGAAGAAATTACCAACAATTGCAAAAAAATCCTTACCAATTCCACAAAATAGCAAGATAAAACCTTCATTTACTAAGTAAAATTCATCCACATGCAAGAGAATGTGCACCACTTAGCTCCACAATAGACAAGTATCCACAAATTTGCACAAGAGAGAGATATAGTTCAAATGACGAAAGAGGGCGAAAATTTCAGCCAAGTCTCTCTTCTCAAGTGAGAGAGTTATGTAAAAATGAAATGAATTTGGTCTTTATTTATACAAGACCTCTAAAAAGTGTTTGTCCACATAATATTAGGGTAAACCACAAAACAAGGGGGTCGACCCCCTTAGTTTTGTCCCTTTACAACATAAAATTGATTTTTACACAAAGAAACCCTAAAAAGATGACGCCATGCCCTAATTGGGTGATGTCTTGACACTTTTGGCAATTCGTTGAGCTTGGAGAGCAAGTTGTTGGGCCTCCAAAGGCCATCCCTTCATGCATTAGGGTCTCTTCTCCATCAAGCATGCCAATCTCCATCAAATCATCACCACCATCATCAAACCTTAGACCCAAAAGATGATGTCAAGCCATAGAGAAAGATGTTTTGACCCTCCAAGGTCAAACATTGGGCAAGTGAGGGCTAGGTATCTTCCTTTAAGGGATATTCTCTTGCCTCCAAAAGCAACATCCATCATCTGTTAGATCCCAAGTGTGTGGGTCATGGCATCCAACCTGTGGGCTTCCTGCCACAATGAAGGCCCACGTTAGACTTGTTTCTCCTAATCTTCAATCAAACGAGGTCATGAAAAGACAAATGAATGTGCCCTCCAACGGTCTCAATTCAAATGTATCATGGCAAGTAAAATCACATTTAATACAAGAACCACCTAAACATGTGCATCAAAACTACCTTATCAAATTAAACAAGTGCTCAAAGACCCTATGAAACTTGCCAAGTTTAGGTATGGGAGGGTTGTCAAGGTGACCTATTGGGTGATTCATTCCTCAAGTCGAGGAGTGTTTCCTAAGTAGACCATCTCTAAGTCATGTAAAGAATGTGGAATGGATGGGGGTAAGAATTTTGGGCATGGGGTTCATGACATACAACGGTCTGTATTGTCTCATTATGGTGCCTTTTTAGAGGGTGTGTTGCACTTTCGTTTTCAATGCAACCTTTTTCCAAACCCGTTTATTTGTCATTAATTAATTAAAGTCCAAAACAATTGAGTACTACAGTTGGGGAACTTAAAACTTGAAAGGAGTACCACAATGTCACTTGAAGCTAGAGGTACACAGAGTGTCATATGCATGGAAAGAAAGGAACATCGCATGCATGTACACACCTCAACAGCTAAGACATCTATATAATATGAAATTGTTTTTGCAGGTCTCTAATTCTTTTAAGAGAAACGTTTCATTGTTCTCAAGACCTATTTGGGAGAGCATCTAGAAGGTTATAATTCTGGCTTTTATCTTTTGCCAACTACATTCCATCTGGGCCTTCAGCCCCTTCCTCCCATGAAATGAGATACAATCCCTTCTTGGGTCAGTACAGTCGAAAATCCCAAAAGATAAGGAGATGAAAGGAAGAAGTATGAAAAATGATAAGCATGATCCGGAATGGTACGATGACTCTTCAATGAGACCACCCATTAGCAAACCTTTCCCCAAGGGTGACCACTTACTAGGGCATAATGTCAACCACCAAGGTGAAACAGGGCAAAGAGCATAATTTCCAAACAAACGTTCTATAATCAAAAGTTGCTTTAAATGAAACATATTCAAATGCCTCAAGAATTAAAGTGACACTTACCACAATACCTGACTTGAGACCCATTGTCTTCCAGAAACAGGTTGATGTGGTGAATGCCATCATGGTGAACCAGAGAAGTATGATGGTGAAGCAGGTCTTCATTTGTGTAAGTGAACAATAACAAGTCAATCCATCCCTCAGCGCTCCATGTCTGCAACCTAAGGGCCTCAAGACATCATCTCCTTAGTTATCCCTAGAAATGGGGGATAACATGGCCCCTTATAATGAGGGTCGACCAAATAATTTGGATCATATTACTAAAAAGGACGCTTTATTACAATGAGTGACTTTTAACTAACTATTTAATAGGTCGTATTCAAGGAAGGTAGCCTCCTACATTGATAAAGTATCTAAGGGGATTAGGGTAGGACCGTAACACATACAACATATATATAAATACAGTGTATATCAATACAATGGATATTATATATATAGTAAATAAATATAGTTTATTATTAATTTCATTTCATATTATATAATATATAATATATATAACAATATATAGTGTTATCGCACAAGTTGTAGGTTGGGAAAAGCCCGATCCAACCACCAATTAGCGACAACTTAGAGAGCACCTACCCATTGTCACCTTAGGCAGGGATTCCCGTCACTTTAAAGGTGTTGTAGTCATCTGAAGGGGGGAATCCCGATGACCCTAGGGGGTATTGAGATGAAAAATGATAAGTATGAATGGATGTCCCTAGAGGTCAATTCTAAATGGTAGGAAAAGCTTGGGAAAGGTTAAGGGTTTCCAAATGAGTTGAGTGACCTATCAAGAGTGAAGTACCTACCCGAGACACAATGAAAACCAAGGATACTTGTAATATGTTATTTGGACTATAGCAAGTTAAGTTGGTTGTCCCTAATTGCACCAAAAGCAAAATATATATATCAACTCGTAGAAGATAGTAAAAGGCTGCAAAATAAGTGTTAAAAGTATGATTGAATAAGTAAGAGCCAAGCTAGTGAAATCCATCTCAACTCAACAATGATAAAGCAATACTCTAGCACAAAAAGGCAAGGTTGAAACAAAAGCTTACTGTAGTGATATTTATCAGCCTTATGGTCGTATCAAACCAAGATTTATAGCAGAAAGATCAGCCATTGAAAACCACTTCTAACTAGCTCAATAAGTGCGCTAGGGTTAGTAGAGAGTTAGGGAAAAATTGTAGCCAATTCCTTGGGTTAGTTTAGGAGTTATGAGGGGTTAAAGGGTTAAATTTTCTACAGCCTTATGGTTGTAGGTTAGTTTTGTAACAGCATCAAGAATTAACGGTTGAAAGGGGAAACCTCAATGAGGCAAGAGAGCCAAAGGCTCAAGGAACAACTTCAAAACTTGAAAATTTCATGTTTACCAAGGCAGTGATTTATTTCTCTGATGCAACAAATAATGACTAGTCCCTTTATGATTGGGTTAATGGAGTCAAGAAAGAAATAACTACGGGTACTACCTCCTTGGGGGTGTAAATCCTCTTACTCCCCAAGACAAGTATCCCTAGCTAGGGTTTAGGCTAAGAGGGTGTATGCACTTATACTTCTCTTAGAAAACCCTTGTTAAACCAATAAAATTTAAGCATAAAGTGATGGAGATTAAGGTGGGGGTGTATTACCTTATACTTCCCACCAAACTCTAGCAAAATAACCTTGTCTTGAAAACAAATGATAATACAATGCAAAAAAGTCTTACTGATTCAAGGAAAATGCTAAGATAAACCACCACAATAGCAAAGAAGAGCCTTCCAAGGCTAGTGCATCACTTCCATCAACCAATAACCAAGAATATATCCATACACAAGAGCATAAGAGAGAAACTGGCCAAAGATAGCGAAAATTTTAGTCCAATCCTTCTCACAATGGGAGAGTTATGATTTAAAATGAAATCTTATGATCTCTATTTATACAAAATGTCACTAACATAGTTTGTCCTCGTAATTTTAGGGTAAACCACAATATTAGGGGTCAACAACACTAATCTTTCCCCTTTACAAAATAATATTAAACAATTCATTCTAATTTTTTATTTTTGCACAAATGAAAACCCTAAGAGTGACGTCACCCCTTTGGGAAGGACGTTTTGGCACTTTTATGTCAAACATCGAGTTGGAGATGATAGGGTTGGGCCTCCAAAGATCGTGTGTCTCCAATCCAACCTTCTACTTCATGATCCAATGGTTTCTTCCTTAAAAACGTCCCATGTATATTCATCACCACGTCAAGCCCCTCAAGCATGATGTCAAGTCTCCAAAGGTGACGTTTTGCCTCTCCTAGGAAAAAAGTTTGGCATGCAAAGGTTAGGTCATGTCGTCCATAATGTATTCTAGGCCTCTGAAGGTATGTCTCTCTCATCTGGCATGCGGGCCCTTGGCATCCAACTTGTAGGCTTCAAGCCCCATGGAAGCCCAAGCTAGGCTTGTTCCTTCAAAATTATCCACCAACTAGGTCCTGCAAAGACAAATAAGCACGCCCTCCAAGGATATCAAGTCAAAATATCATGATGAGTAAATCAAATCAATAAATGAGCCTCCTAAGCATCTGCATCAAAGATTACCCTATCAAATAGGTAAGTGCTCAAAGACATTATGTGACTTGCCAAGGATGGATATGGGAGGGTTGACGAGGTCTCCTATTGGGTAGATATTTCCTAGGTCAAGGAGTGTTTCCCAAGTGATCCCTCTCTAAGCCATGTAAAGTGGATGAAGCGGTTAAGGATGAAGACTCAATGGGCATGGGGTTCATGACATACAAGGGGTTGTAGTGTCTCATTCATGGGTGCCTTAGTAGAGGGTATGTGGCACCTTCATTTGCAATGCAATGTTTCCAGGCCCATCCTCTTGACATTCTTTGTTTCTTTCATGTTTTAAAGGATGAGTTGAAGGTCATTCTCCTGACATGGTGTCTAGATAATGACATTGTCACTCACAAATACCTTGTAGAAATGAGAAGGCGGGTTCGTGATGAGACCCCCTGTCTCTCAAGTGTGCAACTGAGAGCCACTACCCTGGCTTGGTGGCCAGATGATGGTAATGTCATACCTCTAGATACCCATGATCATGATAGGTCTGCTCGTGATGAGACCTCCTATCGTCCAACTAACCCACTGGGCATTCTATCATTTATTCTTGTGGATCCCCTTTTTCTTATAGATAAGTGTTTCATTGCTTTCTTGGGGGATCTTTGGGTGAAGCATATGGAAGGTTTATATATAGGCTTTTATCTTTTACGCAACAACAATCCCTTTTGACCTTCAACACCTTCTTTCCATGGAATGAGGAACAACCCCTTCTTGGGTCAATATACCCTAAAATCCCAAGAGACAAGGAAATGGGGGGTTTAAGTGATGGAAAGTAGTAAGGATGGATGGGAACGGTACGATGGCTCTTCAAGGGAGTTCCTAGTAGCAAACCCATTCTCGAGGAAGACCACTTACTAGGGAACAATGTCAACCACAAAGGTGAAACAGGGAAAAGGGCATAATGTCCAAGCATATGTCATTAAATCTAAAGCAGTCCATTAGGGGAAATTTGGTTGAAAAACAGTGTTACCAACCCTAATACAAATTCCATGTCATCATGTATTAGCCAATCAAAATTTTCTAAAATTTAAAAGAGGTGCATGTCTTAAACAATTATTTATTATATAATATGAAGATGATCACAATTTTTTAATAATATATTGTGTATACTCTACACATAATCTCTGCCCCCGCTGCGCAAAATTCAAAGTTTTCTTGGTTATGGAGCATCAAATTAATGTGCTATCCCATTATGCAATAATTATAATAAATGAAGGAAATGATGTTTTGAATAAATATTAATGCATTTACAGGCTTCACATTAACAACATTCTTTGGCGCGTTTTAATGCATTGAGGTTAGATGGGACGGAAGTAAAATCCCTATATGCGCTTGTTCATAGGTTTAGAGGTTGCAGAAAGGTGCACTGAAGGAGCATAATTTACCAACTAGAAATCCACACTCTGTTGTTGAGCTGAGGAAGATTCATTGTCACTACCATATAGGTTGAGGGTTACTGCAGTCCTTGTAGATGCCACTTGAGGGTTTGGTGGGTTGTTCCAGCGTTGAAAGGAGGTTCTAAGGTGTCATTCCAGCCCTAGCAACCCTTGTGAGGAGGGTCGAACCTTGCAATTGCTTCCTGAAGAAGGGTCGAATCCTAGATTTGGCAGCATAGTGCATACCAAGGACAAAGGGGAGCTGACAGAAGGACATCAAGGGCATTCTTGAGGACTGGAGTGTATTTCTGTTACAAACTGCTGCTATAATAATAAACAAATTGTGGGTAATTGAATTATGTGACCAAATTCGGGCCGGAAAATCCCACTCTCTTCGTTACCAAAAAACCTTCACTTTTCTTTGCACTGAACCTCACGACATGCTTTTTTTTGTTTTGTTATTAGCTTTTCATGCTTAGAATAGATGTATTAGGGGTAGTGGGATCAAGTAGCTTTCTTTTCAATTGTTTAACTAAGAAAGATTCAAAATTTGTTGAAATCATGGACAATTTCCAAAAATTTCTAGAGACCAGCAAGAAATAGCATTAGCGATTTTTGAAAGTCATCCTTTACGAAACATCTTGGAAGTCATTTCTGGCATAGAAAAATTCAGGATCCACGAAACAAGTCCGAATCGATCGGAAACAGTTCCCTGGATTTATAGTCATATAGATATAAAGATTGCCTTCGTACCTTTCGTGTAAAGCAATACAGAGGAAAGATCCAATTGAAATCCGAGTTCTTGAATATGTACCACTAAGTGTTAATTCATGTTAACTTAGAGGAAAAGTTTCATCTGAAAATTGTCAGTATGACCTGAGACACTCAAGAAGCTCAATCGTTATAATGTGTTGGGGAAAATTGTAGCATTACAAGGCATGGCCAACACTGAAGACCATTGCATCATCAGACCATTAAAATCCACAAGTAATAGGTGCCTAAGATTTAGTAACCAGAGAAGTAAAAGCCCTTGCCTTTTGAACATTCAATGAATTCTAGATACAATAGAGGACAGAAGTAGCTACAACTTACTTGTGTCATTTTAGTAGAAGGAATGAAAAGCTCATCAACCACAAAATTATTCGCTAAATACCAAATATCATTCACAAAGTACCAAACATTAATGTATTGTTTCCATGTAACCAACTAAATTGTCCTTGCTAAAAGCCAACCAAGTAGTGAAGGCTTAAGACCAACCTACACAAAAGAAGGTCATGGGCTCATAATGTTCTTCAAAGAGTTGAACTCTTCCAAACCTAGTAAAAGTGCTTAAGGGTCTAGTCTTCATCAATCATATAATCACCTTGCAGATTAGCAGAACAACTCTTTAAAGACCACCAAACCACCTAGTTGTAATACTTTCCAAACATGTCTGACATTTCAAATATAATTCATCATTTTTAAATAAAAAATAGATGAATTTCTATTTTCATAGTGGTATATTGAAAATGCATCAAACCTCCTTGCAATTTTTGTTTATTTTCCTATCATGAATGAAGGAAAACACTTGCAACAATATTGTGACCAATTCAGCTGCAGCAAAAGAAGATCGGGCCTGCAGAGAATCCTTCCCATGACTTAATACCTAATAATTGATATTGACAGATTAATGCCATTGTTGTTGTGAGGACTGAGAAAGATGAGTCAACAAAACTTCAATCATATTCTAGCACAACTGATTTGCTATCTTTATTACAGTTAAAATGATTTTTGGTGAGTTTTCAAAAAAGTGAATTCTTCATAAACTTGCTCCATTGGTCCATTGACATCTGGGTATAATCCTCACCACATTCCTTGTTTTTATGTAGCTATTGCCCCTAATTGGTCATTGATGCTTTGTATCCTAATCAAAACACAGGTTTCATTATGCTTCTATATGGTTTGATTGTCAGTTCTTCTAAACAATCTCTCTTTCTGAATATTTTTCTGATTTAGAATTTAATTAAAACAAAATTTATTGATATACATTTTTTAAAACTAATAAACTAAACCAAACTAGTGTGGCCCTGGCAAGTGATCCCTTGCTTCCATTAACAAAATTATATGTGAAGATATATTTATGTTATATTCAAACTTAATTAAGCTTAAAATTATTGATAAAAGTTGATCCATACTTATGATGGTCATGGCAAGCTAACCTTAGTAAATTGTTTTGGAAGGCAAACAAGAAATATTTACATTGATTTTCACACTACATTTACAAAAATGTGTTGTTTCGAAGCCATTCCCTGAAAGTGCTTGGACCTGACTGTTGGACAACACTGTAATCCTCTAGCCAGTCCTACGACAAAAAATATGGTTGTTAACATTATATCTTTGAACCCATTTCATATATATTGAGTTGTCTCAAAAGAGAGAACAAAAAATCTTTGGTAGATGCATAGTTACCAAATTCGGTCGAATCGATGAATTAAATTTGAAAATTCGCCAATTTTTTCAAGAGTTGATTTCAATGTTGAAAGAAATGTAGCAAGAATGAATATCACGATACTACAGAGTAACAAATTATCCTTCTTGTTCAATTATGTTGTTTACATTGTTGTTCAGTGTAGCATTGCTATACTCTTGTTTAATTCAGTTGTTGATGATTTTATTTGATTCCCATACAACAATTCCATAAAAGGCATTATAGAAATTCCATTTTAGTTAATTTGAAATGTTGTTGAATTGAATTTCTTGTTAACTTTTTCCTATGGATCCTTGGTTTTTTTCTTACAGTGAAATGGGCACTCGTAGATCTTCAGGAAAGTTGGAAACTATTATAGTTGATAATGCAATGGATGAAATGGGTAAGTGGATCATGTTACGGGTGTCCATTGGATCTTGGGTTACTTTGCAACCATCAAGGAATCGAATTTGGGCAAAAAAACAAAGACTAGACGATTTAAAATGTCATTGGAAAGGTGTAGTAAAGGCATTTAAGCGAAGCCAACAAGGTGAAAAGGTGGAGAAGGTGCTTATAGCTCATGTGTATGATCGCAAGGACATACTCAAAGAATCTATTGCCAAACAAGAAAAATTTCCTCAAATTGGACTAAATTGTAAGGGCTCGTCATTTTGTAAGCATTGAAGTTTTTTTTCTTTTTTTTTAATTTGGGATTTGAGTATTAAAATATGAATTCCCTAGCTTAGATGGATACTTAATGTGATTTATATTTTTTATGTGTAGCTTTGTGCATTTTTTATTTTGAAGAATGGCAGCCTGTGGAGAGTATTACCAGTATTTTACGTGTTTTCCATTCGCAAATAGGAGAGATACTCTATGAGGGAAAGAATTCCTTGTCATTGAGGGAAGAAGGGGTTTGGTTTTATAAGTATGATTACTTTCTTCCATGTAGTAAAAGGGTTGGATGAATTGAAGAAGCCAAGTTACCTACACTTCGTGAAATTGGCTTACCAAATTCTAATCCAACATTAATTGATTGCATACATTCAAAATTAGTTCTTGAAATTCAATCTGGTATGCAGGAGAAGGGTGGTCAATGTGATCATTTTAGTATGCACTTACCATTTTTGGTTTTTGTTGAAGTGTTCAAGGAAGAGGACTCTATTCGAATGACTAAGAAAACATATTCTTGCACAAACCCCTCTGACATGTTATTATCCAACTTATTTTACTCTGGATGGAATACAAGATTACATGGTGTGAATGGAGAGAATTTAAAATGTGTGTTGAGTGTAGAGACACTTTGTTTTAGGTAATGTTTTACAATTTTAGTTTTTCCTTTTCTTTGACTTTCATAATGTTTGACATCACTTTCTAACTATTTTTTCATTCTCTTTAACCTGTAGATATTCAATACTGGGACAAACTCTCTATGTTTGTTTTAGGTTTCAGCGTTTTAGGCAAATAAGGGAGAACATGGATTGGATTTGGATGCCAATAGAGCAAGACAATGACGATGGCACTCATTCTCCTCTAATATCCATTGATGTTTTGAAGGATGGTGCACATTTCAAAACATTGTACATGGAAGAAAATTGGAATTTGTTTGAAGTTAAAAGACACCTTGAATTCGAAGAGGAATTGAGCCTTGAGGAAGACTTCTATTTTATTCACAATGGAAAAAGGGTGAGAATTTGGTAGTTTATGTATGTTTCTTCATTTTATAAACATAGTTTATTACGTACATATTAATGATTTCTTTTAGACAGATTGGTAAAAGACGAGAGAAGAGCATCATGTGCAAAAGTTGTGTTCATCCCCATACATTAGAAATTAGAGGAACATGACACAAGGTGAATCCTCTCCAACCATATGTTAGGAAACTCTTCTGATCTTAGTTGTGATC
>ML793136.1:137549-152180 GCA_009831015.1 Picea engelmannii
CTATTTATGATAAGGAAGTTTTTGTTGGGTTTTCTTCCCCTAGAGGGTTTCCCAGGATAAATGTTGTGTCTATTGTGGATGTGTATTTCTCAGTGGTCTTGTGCTTATTATGCTCTTATCTTTATGAAATGCAAAGAACTATAATAATAGCATAAACATTAACATTTAGGAGGGTTACTGATTTATTTTGATTATCTATATGGAAAATTGTTAAAACCTTTTTGATAAATCTAAGTTTAGAACTCCGAGTGTTGTTCAGAGACTAATTTTTTGCTCCCTTGTGGAAGCCAACATTTGTACTATTCTATACTATCAAGAAAATTCCAGATGGCAAGTAGTTATTTCCCTTTCTTTGTTGAACATGATAGAAATGCATAAATGCAAAAATGTAATTCTATCTTAATATGAATAAAATTACATTTTTTCCAATGAAAAAAATGTATTTTGCTCCAAGTTATCAATTGTTTCCCTAAATTTATTACTACATTTCTAGCCAAAATTTGATGAGTTTTTGTATAATGGCTACATTAGCTAACTATAAAATGATCCCAAGTCTAGCATATTTTTCTGGGAATTTAATTTGTTCCATTCTATTCCTAATTGATGAATATAACAACGATAGACTTGGGGAGTGGGGATTTTCATTTTCATTTTCATTTTCATTTCATTTTCATTGTTGAGGATAATGGTGTTGATGTTGGGATTAATTTACATTTTTCCAATGCTTAGGAGAATAATGTTTTTTGAGCTAGTTTATTTGGTATGAGAAGATGCATTTATGTATTTGTAAATTTTTTTTTTTACTAATATAAATGTGCAACTTCAAAGAAAACTGGTGAAACATGGTTGTGCTCTAATAATGGATCCAAGAATATAAAGTATTTCCTAGATATATCATATGTGAGTAATAGTTTCCTAACTCAAGGCAACAGCCAATCCTAACCCTCAGATTTACATACAAAAATTGGATGAACGGTTGTCTGGTCCAGTAAGATTGTTGAAAACATTGAGAGAAATGGCCTTGTGAAACTACAGCCTTCCAAAAGTATTCAACATGTTTTCCAACAAATTCAAATATGGCCACAAAAGCTTGAAGACTAAAAGTTAAAAATGTAGACAAATCAAGAATTAAAGGAAAAGGACATTCAACTTCAAAAAAAACAATCAAGTTCAAGAAACAATTGTTCGTGCTTGTTTTAGAAAAGAATCACATTGAAGTTTGTAAATTTGATTGAATTTGTAAAGGCATTGTCCATTGGGATATCAATCAAATGGTGTGACAATCCTAAAGTTTGCAAGGAAAAACAGTGATAATCTAAAAATTATAAATAAGAAATATTTTACATTGCTTAAATTAATAATATCATGGTGTCCACAATACTGCCCGTGCAGATAGAAGATACTATAGATTAATATTTTCACATTGTATATCATGCCAAGATAAACTCAGGGGTCCATCTTTCCCAATTGCAAAACAAATTGTTGTTGCTTTCCCCCTTGACATGGTTGTTTTTATGTTTGTGGATTGATCACAACGCCACATTCTCATTGAATCAATCACTGATGGAAGTTCTATACATGGGCTTCTGATATCTCCCTAGCTTGGTCCATCTGACTTAAAGAGTCGAGGCATTTGTTATCCATCTCTGGAGAACACCTTTTAACACCATCTTCTTCCATGTTACTACTAAAATAAGACAATGATGCCTCTAGAAGACTTATTTAGCTCAAGACAAGCAACCACAATATGCATCACACCAAAAGACTCCTCCCTTGTAATTTAACATTGATCTCATCTTTAGTAGCTTTACTACTATTTCCCTCAATGGATTATGCTTTTGGAAAAGAGATAAGATTTGACATAGACTTTCTCAGGTATCAATTTCATCTGTCTGAAACAAAGGTACATCATGTAATTTGTCAATGTCAACAATTCAATAGTTGAGATATTTGTAACTCTTTCCTTGGTGGAGCTATGAAATATATACTATGTTTTATTTTCAGAGTTGAACTCCATTTCTTTTATGCCCTTCAGCTTAATTTTTCTTCCTTGAATATCTGAGATTGGATGATGCACACTGGGAGACACTGTTTTCTTGTAGATAGATCAAATTTTCAATCAGTGAAGGTCTTATTGAGCTTGATATCTTGTTCTTGTATTAGAACTCTCTTCAGTTCGTTTTAACTCCCAGCATTAAGGAAATTGATCACTTGAAGGGATAGTACATACGCTAAATATTTTCACACTGTATATCATGCCAAGATAAACTCAAGGGTCCATATTTCCCAATTGCAAAACAAATTGTTGTTGCTTTCCCCCTTGACATGGTTTCTTTTATGTTTGTGGATTGATCACAAGGCCACATTCTCATTGAATCAATCGTTGATGGAAGTTTTGTACATGGGCTTCTGATATCTCCCTAGCTTGGTCCATCTGACTTAAAGAGTCGAGGCATTTGTTATCCATCTCTGGAGAACACCTTTTAACACCATCTTCTTCCATGTTACTACTAAAATAAGACAATGATGCCTCTAGAAGACTTATTTAGCTCAAGACAAGCAGCCACAATATGCATCACACCAAAAGACTCCTCCCTTGTAATTTAACATTGATCTCATCTTCAACAGCTTTACTACTATTTCCCTCAATGGATTATGCTTTTGGAAAAGAGATAAGATTTGGCATAGACTTTCTCAAGTATCAATTTCATCTGTCTGAAACAAAGGTACATCATGTAATTTGTCAATGTCAACAATTCAATAGTTGAGATATTTGTAACTCTTTCCTTAGTGGGGCTATGAAATATATACTCTGTTTTCTTTTTAGAGTAAAACTCCATTTCTTTTATGCCCTTCAGATTAAATTTTCTTCCTTGAATATCTAAGATTGGATGATGCACACTGGGAGACATTGTTTTCTTGTAGATAGATCAAATTTTCAATTAGTGAAGGTCTTCTTGAGCTTGATATCTTGTTCTTGTATTAGACCTCTCTTCAGTTCATTTTGACTCCCAGCATTAAGGAAATTGAGAATTTGGTTGCTATGTACCAACCATAGTGATTCACACTTTGTTTTGTTCACTTGTTATTGAACTGGCACCATAATTATTGATCTATGGAATCATGGATTACATTCCATAGTTACAACATCGATTGGCATTATCACTAAAAGGATGAATTGTTTGGTCTATTGATTCATATACTACAGCCAATGTCTTCAGTGTATGCGTTGGATGTCATTTCCTAAATCCCCAAGCATTGAATCAATTGGGCACTTAAAATTGTCATTTATTGAATAGCTAGTGAGTTTAACCCCCTCCATTGCATAAGCAGATATGTATGCTCATATGTGTGGAAGCAGACAACAGTGTTAGAGTTTGTTTGACTGTTGAATTCCAACACTAAATCAATTTAAGTGTATGGTTGGCTTCTAATCATAGCAATTGTCCCCATTGCCTACATTATTGGTTGGTTCTCATTATACCATTCACTATATGTTAATTCACTAGTAGTTATTGAGATGTAAACCTTGATATTTAACCTCATCCATTCACCTATGTACAAAACGTGCGGAACTTCCCTCAGTTCAAAAGGTGGTGAGCAACCTATGGCAACCCCTCTGGGTGTCTGTGTGCTAAAATGGCACTTACAACCATCGTGTGCTCTATCAAATAGTTGTTTCGGATCTCCTATAATTATGAATACAGGCAGAAGTGAGAAGTTCTTGTAGATTGGTAGAACATATGTAAACGTATTAGTTGAACTAAATGGAGTTTGGACTTTGTTCGCATAATGAAAATCCTATGTAGGCACCTTCAGTTAGCAGTGCAAATAGACCAGTGAAGTCTTCAACCAAAGCAGGAAACGGAGCCTTCATTCCAGGAAATAGCAAGTGAACCAAATTCAAACCCCAAATCTAAACAGAGGTTGTGGAGAAGCATTGTTTATTTCCGTAGAGTATCCATATTGATGAGATAGATGGGCCATAGTCCTACCATTTATGGATCACATATTTCAATAGTAAATACTTTGAAAAGGACCGTGTCTTGGACAATCCTAACTCAAGTACTATTAATGCAACATAAATTAATATTGATGACAACATTTTCTGATGTAGTGTTTGATGTATTTTGAATGTTGAAGGATGATGTTCACTGATCATCTTTGTTCCATTGTAGGGAATTTCAATTCAATATGGGCATGTGCTTCTTGTGTTAAAGAGTATTGGACTGCTTGCCCCAATGCACTAACCATGATAACTCACCGTTATCTCCACATTTGTCCACTAAGGCTACCAACCCATCATTTTGTCCTGGACAAAAGAGCATGGGATATTTTTCAACTATAAACCATCTGCAACTGAATATAAGACCACAATTTTATTTATAACATTTGAGTCATAGTCATAAAACTCATATAACCATTAGCCTAGTGGGTTAGCTCAACTAGCTAAAACACACTGTTTCAAGAGGGAGTTCATTACGAGGTCTCCCTTTCTAGTCTCACTGAGGTTCAATTCAGAATAGGCCCTGTTGGGTTACCAACTGCTATTGTGGTTGGGGGTTCAGCCACCCTCCATCTAAATATGTTTTTCCTCGGAGAAAAAAAAACTCACATAACCATTCATCCTACTTGGTATAATTACCAAAAGGCTATGGAGTCCCAACAAGTTACAGAAAAGTACACGGTTGTATAAAAGACTGGAATCTATTAGTAGTATGTCACCCATAACACCCATAAATACTCTATCTATGTAGGTGGACAAAACCTCTATGTGAAACCAAAAATGCTAAGAATGAGAAATAAACAATAAAAGTAGAATGTAGTAGTAAGATTTACAAAAGCGTAATCCTAGAGGAGGAATGTATATTGGGATTAAAATCCCTTTTGCTGCTCAAAAAAGTAAAAATAAAGGTCCAAGAGGAAGACGAAAAAAGTCGAACCTGGATTGATAGAGTTTACCTGGATACTAGGTTAGCATTCTCCTATAGCTGGGTGAAACCAACATACATAGTAGATCCTTGATGGCACAACAAATCTGTCTAAGTTAGTTTCTTGTGCGCAACAGAGAGAGAGCATAGTGATGGTGCAACACTAGTCTTCTTTGGGAAGTGTGTTGCAGTGATAGACAGTGAGAAAGTGAGGATGCATGTATGCACTGGTCTCATCCTTTTCCTAGATTTAGAACTTTTGTTTAGATTTAGCATTCCAGTTAGCTAGAGTTTTCTTTATCAGTTGCAGCATGCATTACTTAGTACTATCTTTAAAGAAGGGTGTGGATCTGTATGACAGCTAGGGCATGGCATGAGGCTTTCTAATCTGCACAGATCTATAGGAGGCACCAACAAGTTTGAATGTTGTTTGAATGTTGTTGTTGATTTCTTTTGTTTCTGGTATATTTGTTCAAGTGTGCATTTAGGGGTTGCAACAATGGCCAAGTTTGGTCTCCAAGAGAATCACATGTTGGAGGGCGCTTCCAACTTGGTAAAGTGGAGATTCACCATCAAGGTCCATCTCAACCATGTGGAGATTGTCACTCATGTGGGAAATCATGTAGTGAGGTGGTAGGTAATGCACAACTTGATGGAACTTTGACCATGAGTTAAACAATAACAATTCCATAATATTAGGAGAAGAACTCCCAAATAATCCAAACACATTTCAATACAATAATCATAAGTCAATGTGTACATTAACCACTCTTGTTCATCTCTTAGATATACTAATTATCATTCATTCATTGGTCATGTATACATACTATTAGGTTGACATGTTATTTAAAAATAACATATGTCTTCTTATATAACTATGCATTATGGTAATGACACCAAAATAGTTAGGGACACTAAGATTGTATTATTGTGAGGTGTCAGATGTTGGTCAATTGGTAGTAATGTTGTTGTTTTACCTTGTTAATTTGTCTTTGGAATTTGAGCTGGTCCATTGTCTTGTTGTTTCCACCATCAAGTGTCAAATGTCAAGTGGTGTTTATCAGTTTATCCAATATTTAGTGTCGTAATGGATCACATTAAGTAATTCAAATCAAAAAAGGAATAATTATTATGTACAAACTCCAACTTCTACTTATTTGATACCATTACAAGTGAGCATATGAAAATGTTGGCTAAAATTGAATCGATGAGAACCCCACAATAGTGGTGGGGAGAAGGCTTTCACAATATTGTTATGTTACAAATATTTTGAGGAGAATAAGTCAAGTGAATATTGGTTATAGTGTTTATCTATTTTCCACGCCTTCATCTAGCACATAAGTTATGTTTGTGCATGTCTGAGGTGGGTATGTTTGGATATGACTTGGCATGACAACACATCAACTGGGCATTGGGAAACTATAATATGATTCTTTTTCATTAGCATAATAGATAGCCTTTAATAAGCGTATGGAAGAAGTGTTGTGCATCTGGCAGAAGTGTTGCGTTTCTAGCAGGTGCTACGTTTTTGGAAGCCCTCGCTACACGTTTGGCAAAAGTTCTGCGTTTTTGAAAAGGAAGCAAAGTAATTTGTTGCAGAGTTTTTCTTCACCATGTCACAGTTCCAGCTCGTCATTAACAAGTAAGTGGGCCACATTCACGCCACCTTTACCCTTCTTTTCTTCATTTTCTTCATACAGCTCGGTAAAAAATCATCTCCTAGGGTTTCATTGCATCTTAATCTTTCAGCCATGTTTTTCCATTTCATGTTGTACAAACCTACATCATGTGCTTAAACGCCCTCACCTACACTCCCTAACACCAATCCCTACTCTCCACAATTTTCCCAAGAGTTTAGACAACAGTTAACCACTACTTTCCCTCCATCTACCAGAATGTCCCTTATCCCCTGTTTCCACAAATTATACCTTACCCCTTTCGTTTCCCACTAAAAATTAGGATTTTCACATCATGGAAACTGGAAGCAGTGATACTCATAAAAGGAGGTACAATAAGGGTGGGCAAGTGTCTAGGTATGAGCCAACACAGATCAGAGAAATCATGGACTCACCTTTCATTAAGAAATTATTTCAAGATGTTCGTTGCCTAGGGATTTGTGAAAGAATTCAAGAGGTGGGCTACCATGTTAAATTGAACAGCATCTTTGCCACCAATTTCAAGAAGGATAAGACCACAATTGCAAGGGTAGACTTCACTATTTCCACAGATGTCATTGCCACAGCTACATGTATTCCCAATCATGGAGAAATCTGGTTTAAAGGAATGGATTTGGACATTGAAAATTACAAGGTTTTCCTTAAACCACACTATAAAGATACTCCAACTCATATTTTTCCTTTAAGACAGTTGATAGATAGACATTCCCCGTTGATGAAGATAATCATGAAATACTTTACCTGTGAAGGGAGATTTTCAAGACTGTACCAGTATCACATAAGGTTGTTGATGCATTTCACTGCCATCAAGCCACTTAACTTGGCTCATTACTTATTCAAAATCCTGATCAAAATGATAGAAAAGGTACAAGGAAAAGGGAAAGATCACAAAACAAATTTGTTTCATCATGGTTTGGCAAAGGTCATGGTCATCCAAAAACTTTTAGAAATCAACATGCCTTGGGAGGATTTCATCTGATCGGTTTCTCTTCTGCCTGCTACTAGTCAACCTAGTAGTCAAAACACTTCATTAGCACCACCAAGGCCACATGAGTTTGGCTCATCCAATAGGCTTTCGACTAGAAAGACACATGTGGCAGAGATTACACAGACTTACCAGAAAGGGAAAAAATTGGTTTTTGCCCCTAAGAGCACCAAGAAGATATATACACCCAAAATGCTGACTAGGGCACAAACTAGGCAAATTCCCGAGGAAAATATGGTGAAACAAGTTCAGGGATAATTGGAGCAGTCACCTAGGCATGCAAATGACTCCCCATTGCATCATTTTGAGGAGGAGATGCCTCATGAGCAAGAGATGTTTGACCATGCAGACAAATCAAATGAAGAAATTATCAAAGAGAAACAAGAGCAATTACAAGAGCTAAAGGATGTTGTTGTAAAGGCAAATCACATGGTGGCATTACTAAAACAAGAGAATAGACTTTTGAATCTGAATGCAATGCATCAAAATACCTCACCAGGTCATCCATCATCCAACAAGGAAAAAGACAAAGGTGAAACATTGATGAGTCTACAAGAAGCTGAGTTTGAGAAGAACAAGGAGTATTGGCTTGGGAGAGTAAACAAATATTTGTTGAAGCTATTGAAGAGGGCCAACAGAGACACCAAGCTGCAAAGAAACATGGCGAGACACTATTTCACCAGGAACCTGATTTGCAAAATTAGGCTCAAATACATGAAAAAGAGGCTAAGGAAAGCCCTAAAGAAGCCAAAGAGGAGAGATAGCCTTGATCTCTTGGATGATGCATCACTGACTGTGTAAACCCATCACACAAGGAGTCCAAGAAACAAATTGCAAGGAATTTTGACAATTTTGACAAATTTTTGAAATTTTTGGTATTTTGACAGTTTTGATGTACAAAAGCACAATGTGGCCACGCTGCACTTTCTCTCAGAGGATCTAAATGATGAAAAAGTTACATTCTTGTATAGGTATTGAGATGTAATTCACATATATATACTTTGTTCTTGAGTTGGATGCATAGATAGAGAGAGAGTTTATTGAAAGTACCATTATGATACCATAATTTCTCTAGAACTTGAATTTTGTTGATCCATCTATTAAGAGAGCAGCTCTATAAAGGAATTGAAACTTCTTTCTAAATAATAAATTGATCTTGCTTTGCAGTGTGTGTATTTTTCCCAAAAGGGTTTTCCCCAAAACATCATTGTGTAATTTTTGGATGTTTATGTGTTATTTGTTTTCTATGATTGTTTGTTTAGATTTTCTATACATTCTTCTCTTGTGAATTTGATTAGGAAGCATATTCTATACTTTTGATTCCTTTTATTTGGTAGCATACCCTTATCTCCTTAGATCCTATTTTTTAGGGACAATGTTTTTTTATCTAACCTTGCATGAAAGGAAATCATGTTGCAAGAAAATAGTGAGCACATTAAGGCTATAAATGGAAAAGTTTAATGGCATTAAATTTGAGAGTTGGAATATCATGATGAAGATTTGTTCATATATTGACATCAATGGGTTGTAGTATTTGGAACAAAAACCTATGTTATGAAAGAAAAGACTACGTAGTTTTGGAGAGAAAGGTGAGGAGCCTTACTAGGCTTTGTTTGGTTGATTCTATGTATGAGTGGAGGACCCTCTTGGGAAATGTTTTTTGAAATGCTCATTTGTTCTTAATTAAGTTCAATCATTTTAGTCTCTTGTACACCCCCTTAATAAGGATGTTAATCATTATGCACAATAGATTTTTTTTTTATCGAAATGGAGATATTCTTGAAAGAGAAACTAGAGATTCTCCTAATCTCTTTTAAACTCTCTTGACAAGGATATTGATCATAGATATAAGGATATTCAATATCTAAAAATATAGTATTCTTTATATTCCTCGCATTTGTTTTCATTAAATGAGATCACTAGCTATATTGAGTTAATTTTCCATGCTTCATGCCCTTCCATGAAACTGATAACTCACTAGGAACACATGCATGCTCATATGTCTAGGAAGATCTATATAACTCTATGAAAACCATCCTCATCATTGGACTTAACCCATAACAAGGTATTGAGTATTTGTTCAAGAGATAGCAAGGATACCCTTGTATAATTCCCTAAGTTGTCCTATTTTGAAGAATATATAAAATTATTCTACACCCATAACATGTGGGGAAGGCACCCAAATGAAAACATTGTGATCAACTTGAAGTGGAAAATTTTACTACATCTTTCCTTGTTGAAAAATCATTGATCATGACAACAACAAAAAAGGTATCCACAAAATTTGTGAAGAATGGTTGAAACCAAAGACATTAAGAATGTTGATATTGAAATGAAATTCCACTATATCATATGAATTAGTGAAAATGATTTTGATGATCATGGAATATATAACCAAGCATCTATCCCATTGCATCCCCTCCCCTATGGTGATGGAATTGTCCAAAATGTAGTGACATCTAATGAAGGTCATATGTCTTGATTTTTTTATTTCAAAATCATTGGGTTCAGTTATAGAGATAGAACTTTTGGCCAATATTTTACAAAACACATTCGATAAAGTGATCAAGGGTTGATTAGTGATATGCACTTGCTTCTCAATATTTGTAGGTTCACTATATGTCAAATATGTGTTTAAACTTATGCATATTTCCTCCAATGAACATAAATCTATATTAGGGGTATCAACTTTGCAGGGTTGAGATTTTGGAGTTTAAAACACAATTCAACTGTAGTGATTCTGAAGTTAGCTCAAAAACATGAAAAAGAGGCTAAGGAAAGTGCTAAAGAAGCCAAAGAGGAGAGATACACTTGATATCTTGGATGATGCATCACTGATTGTGTAAACCCATCACACAAGGAGTCCCAGAAACAAATTGCAAGGAATTTTGACAATTTTGGCAAATTTTTGAAATTTTTGGTATTTTGACAGTTTTGATGTACAGAAGCGCAACGTGGCCACATTGCGCTTTCTCTCAGGCGATCTAAATGATGAAAAATTTACATGATTGGATAGGTATTGAGATGTAATTTACATATATATACTATGTTGGAAATTTTAGATCACAGCGTTGAAGAAAAATCCAAAACACATGATAAAAAACAGGTCTCTACCACTTTTTCAAGACCTTCGCTGCACTTATGGGAGTAACTTTGGGAAAACATATTTTTCTCTATCAAAAGGTGTCCATTTGATTTTCTTGAGGTGTCTAATGAAAACTATATACCCTCAGGTTTCCATTGAGCCTTTCAGAGCTAGATTTGGAGTAGTGGAAGGATTTCAAAAGTCATAGTGAAATAAGGCTTTCCAAGGTTGGCATTGTGTTTTTTATTGATGATGTGTTTCTGGGAAATATGACAACATAGTGAATTTTTGTTTCAGACATCAATTCTATGGTCTGTGTTGGCTCATACCTGGACATTTTCCCACCCTTATTGTACCATTTTGGAGTTTAAAACACAATTCAACTGTAGTGATTCTGAAGTTAGCTCAAAAACATGAAAAAGAGGCTAACGAAAGCCCTAAAGAAGCCAAAGAGGAGATATAGACTTGATCTCTTGAATGATGCATCACTGATTGTGTAAACCCATCACACAAGGAGTCCTAGAAACAAATTGCAAGTAATTTTGACAATTTTGGCAATTTTTTGAATTTTTTGGTATTTTGACAATTTTGATGTACAGAAACACAGCGTGGCCACGCTGCACTTTCTCTCAGACGATCTAAATTATGAAAAAGTTACATTATTGGATAGGTATTGAATTGTAATTCACATATATATACTCTTTTAGCAATTTCAGATCACAGTGTTGAAGAAAACTCCAAAAAACATGATAAAAAACAGGTCTCTGCCACTTTTTCAAGACCTTTGCTGCGCTTCTGGGAGTAACTTTGGGAAAAAATATTTTTCTTTGTCAAAAAGTGTCCATTTGATTTTCTTAAGGTGTCTAATGAAAACTATATACCCTCAAGTTTCCATTGATCCTTTCAGATTTGGATTTAGAGTAGTGGAAGGCTTTCAAAAGTCCTCTCCAAGGTTGGCATTGTGTTTTTTATTGATGTTGCGTTTCTGGGAAATATGACAACATAGTGCTTTTTTGTTTCAGAAATTGATTCTCTGATCTATTTTGGCTCATATCTAGACACTTTCCCACCCTTATTGTACCATTTTGGATTTTAAAACACAATTCAACTGTAGTGATTCTGAAGTTAGCTCAAAAACATGAAAAATAGGCTAAAGAAAGCCCTAAAGAAGCCAAAGAGGAGAGATAGACTTGATATCTTGGATGATGCATCACTGATTGTGTAAACCCATCACACAAGGAGTCCCAGAAACAAATTGCAAGGAATTTTGACAATTTTGGCAATTTTTTGAAATTTTTGGTATTTTGATAGTTTTGATGTACAGAAGCATAGCGTGGCCACTATGTGCTTTCTCTCAAACGATCTAAATGATGAAAAAGTTACATTCTTGGATAGGTATTGAGTTTTACTTCACATATATATACTCTATTGGCAATTTCAGATCACAGTGTTGAAGAAAAATCCAAAAAACATGATAAAAAAATAGGTCTCTGCCACTTTTTCAAGACCTTCGTTGCGCTTCTGGGAGTAACTTTGGGAAAACATATTTTTCTCTGTCAAAAGGTGTCCATTTTATTTTCTTGAGGTGTATAATGACAACTAGATACCCTCAGATTTCCATTCAACCTTTCAAAGTTGGATTTGGAGTAGTGGAAGGCTTTCAAAAGTCCTCTCCAAGCTTGGCGTTGCGTTGAAGTTGTGTTTCTGGGAAATATGAAAACATAGTGGTTTTTTGTTTCTTACATCGCTTCTCTGATCTGTTTTGGCTCATACTTGGACACTTTCCCACCTTTATTGTACCATTTTGGAGTTTAAAACACAATTCAACTATAGTGAAGTTAGCTCAAAAACATGAAAAATAGGCTAAGGAAAGCCCTAAAGAAGCCAAAGAGGAGAGATAGGCTTGATCTCTTGGATGGTGCATCACTAATTGTGTAAACCCATCACACAAGGAGTCCCGGAAACAAATTGCAAGGAATTTTGACAATTCTGACAAATTTTTTAAATTTTTGGTATTTTGACAGTTTTGATGTATAGAAGCACAGCGTGGCCACGTTGTGCTTTCTCTCAGATGATCTAAATGATGAAAAATTACATGCTTGAATAGGTATTTATTTTTACTTCACATATATATACTCTTCTGGAAATTTCAGATCACAGTGTTGAAGACAAATCCAAAAAACATGATAAAAAACAGGTCTCTGCCACTTTTTCAAGACCTTCGTTGCGCTTCTAGGAGTAACTTTGGGAAAACATATTTTTCTCTGTCAAAATGTGTCCATTTTATTTTCTTGAGGTGTCTAATGACAACTAGATACCCTCAGGTTTCCATTGAGCCTTTCAGAGCTGGATTTGGAGTAGTGGAAGGCTTTCAAAAGTTCTCTCCAATGTTGGCGCTGTGTTTTTTATTGATGTTGTGTTTCTGGGAAATATGACAACATAGTGATTTTTTGTTTCAGACATCGATTCTATGATATTTGTTGGCTCATACTTGGACACTTTCCCACCTTTATTCTACCCTTTTCATTTTTTTTTTTAACTTCAAAAATGTAAAAACAAAACAATATACTTATGTATGCATGTATGTATTCATCTTGACTTTTAATTTGACATATTTTTGGGTCAAATTTGATGTTAATATATATATATATATATATGTTTGAATATATGAAGTTATAATGGAATTCGATTAATTATTTCTATCGAACTTAATGGTAAATTTGATCGTATTTCTTTGCAGAGATGAACTTTTTTTGAACTTCATTGTTCCATGAATTGATAACATGAACACAAACCAGGTTACGTAGTAGCCAGGAAACATCTTGAGAGCATTCCCCGGGGGTTTCTTACTAGTTTATGTACTAGAAAGGTTGTGTAGTAAGGAAGCTAGGGGGGTATAGAACTATTACATATAGGCTAAAAAATCGACGAACTATTATGACGATTGTGATAAAATCAATTTTTTTGTCGAAAAAAATTTTTAAAAATGAAATTTTACTATTTTTTTTTTAAATTAGTCTCGATAACATCGGATTTCCGACGTGTTCTAAGGTCGTCGGAAGTACAACGTCCAGTTCCGACACTTTAATATAGTTGTTTGTAGGTCAACATAACGGTCATTGACTTCGAAATGGTCAACCTTAATTTAGGGTTATAGTCATCGGAATTCCGACGATGACAAATCTATAAATTAGTTAATTCGAACTGAATTTCGACTAATTTGTTATAGTTGCGACATCTTTTATGTGTTATAGCTCTGTTAATCTTTGTTTTTATCTGAAGGTTTGCTTGTTGATTAAGAGATCGAACTGATCTTTGATCTACAGAGCTTAGTTTTGTGATCGTTGTTCAAGGTGTGCAAGAGGATTTTAGACTTTGAAGATGAGTCAAATATTTTTTTTCTTTTGTCTCCTTTAATATTTTATAACCTTATATGTTTATGTAGATTTTATGTTGTATGTGAACATGCTAATTTTTCCATGCTTATATGTGACTTGATTTCTTGCCCTAGTTCTATTATGTCGTTTGATTATGTTACTTGGTTATGGTGAAGCTTTGAAGCTGATGTGGTAAAATATATTGTATGGTTTGGTCTATTGCATTTCAAGAATCGAATAGATCTAGCACATCATCACTGAAATTTATAGCATAATCGTCTCAATATTTTGTTTGTGGTGAAGAATGTGGAGATATTATGGACAAGGTGACGAGAGATGTTATTGCCCTTGCGCTAAATGCGAGAGCACAAAAGTCAGAAGAATTTTAATACAAACAACTGTAAGACATTGCAAAACCCATGGGCACATTGAAAGTGGACCGAACGAATATCGTCCCTTGGTAAACTATATATTCATTATTATATCTTTATATTGATTGTATTTATAAAATTTTATATTGTTTAAATATTTCTTATGCAGTACACTAATTTTGCATGACTGTTTGTAATTATAAAGT
>ML793136.1:192109-203616 GCA_009831015.1 Picea engelmannii
GGCCCTACTTTCCACCTCTACTAGACACGTCCGACATGGCAGAACAACTCACACCAACAGAGTTAAATCTAGACTACATGGAACAAGCCAGAACTGATCAGATCATGGATACACAGATCAAGCACACGAAAACAAAGGATACCGCTATATCGAGTTGTCAAAGCAGGCCAACTCCTTCACCAAGGAAAATGGCTCACCAGGGACCAAGTTCAACAGAAGTTTCCTCATCTCATGGAGGAACTCAACGCAGTGGGGACCATTGCTTCCTAAGGAGGGAGGATTGATCCAAGTGGATATCGGTGGCCACCCACCTTTTCCGACTAGCTCAAAATAGTTTTCTGGCAATTTTGGCAATTTAGAAGGTTTTTTGAGATCGAGGTTCTCAATGATAGTTGAAGGCATCATTGAGCCCCCAAAATGAATCTCCTCGATGATACCTTTCCAACGAGCTATCACACGCCTAAAACGGAGATCGTATGCAAAAGTTACAACCCCGGGAAGTTGATGTACTAACTTACCCAAACGGGGCCCACATGAATTTTGGCGCTTCATCTCCTAGGGTTAGGTTTTTGGATGTCTATGACTTTTGGCATTCTTGTCTATTGTAAAAATGCCTCTAGAGCCTCATTGTAATCATATTCTCACGGATGCGAGTAGCAACCACATCTCTTCTCAGAGATAAGCTACCAGCACCCTAGCTAGTTTATTTCCATTCTGTCTGTAAGCATATTTTAGCCATTTGTTATTAATGAAATGAAGTCCTATTTCCACTGCATCTCTGTGTTTATGTGTATTTTTGTATTTCATAGTGTTCTTGCATAAATCCGGATCAAGAAGATAGTAAAAGGCTAAAAAATAAGTGCTAAAAGTATGATGGAATAAGCAAGAGACAAGCTAGTGAAAGCTAGCTCAACTCAACAATGATAAAGCAATACTCTAGCACAAAAAAAAAATGTCGAAACAAAATCTTACTGTAGTGATATTTATCATCCTTATGGCTATGGAAAACCAAGCTTTATAGCAGAAAAATCAGCCACTGAAAACCACTTCTAACTAGCTCAATAAGTGTGCTAGGGTTAGTAAAGAGTTACGGAAAAATGGTAGCCAATTCATAGGGTTAGTTTAGGAGTTATGAGGGGTTAAAGGGTTATATTTCTATAGCCTTATGGCTGTAACTTAGTTTTGTAACAGCATCAAAAATTAATGGTTGAAAGGGGATGCCTCGATGAGGCAAGAGAGCCAAAGGCTCAAGGAACAACTTCTAAGAGAGACAACTTCAAAACTTGAAAATTTCATGTTTACCAAGGCAACAATTTATTTCTCCATTGCAACAAATAATGACTAGTGCCTTTAATGATTGGTTTAATGGAGTCAAGAAAGAAAGAGCTAGAGGTACTACCTCCTTGAGGGTGTAAATCCTCTTACTCCCCAAGGCAAGTATACCTAGCTAAGATGGTGTATGCACTTATACTTCTCTTAGAAAACCCTTGTTAAACCAAAAAAATTTAAGCATAAAGTGATGGAGACTAAGGTGGGGGTGTATGCCCTTCTACTTCCCACCTAGCTCTAGCAAAATAACCTTGTCTTGAAAACAAATGATAATACAATGCAAAAAAGTCTTACCAATTCAAGGAAAATGCTAAGATAAACCACCACAATAGGAAAGAAGATCCTTCCAAGTCTAGTGCATCACTTCCATCAACCAATAACCAAGAATATATCCATACACAAGAGCATAAGAGAGAAACTAGCCAAAGATAGCGAAAATTTCAGTCCAATCCTTCTCACAATGGGAGAGTTATGATTTAAAATGAGATCTTATGATCTCTATTTATACAAAATGTCACTAACATAGTTTGTCCACATAATTTTAGGGTAAACCGCAAGATTAGGGGTCAACAACCCTAATTTTTCCCCTTTACAAAATAATATTAAACAATTCATTCTAGCTTGTACTTTTTACACAAATGAAAACCCTAAGAGTGACGTCACCCCTTTGGGAGGGACGTTTTGGCACTTTTAGGTCAAACGTTGAGTTGGAGATGATAGGGTTGGGCCTCCAAAGGCCATGTGTCTCCAATCCAACCTTCAACTTCACAATCCAAGGGTTTCTTCCTTCAAAACATGCCATGTATATTCATCACCACCTCAAGCCCCTCAAGCATGACGTCAAGCCTCCAAAGGTGACGTTTTGCCTATCCTAGGAAAAATGTTTGGAATGCAAAGGCTAGGTCATGTTATCCATAATGTCTTCTAGGCCTCTGAAGGTATGTCTCTCTCATTCGACATGCGGGCCCTTGGCAGCCAACCTGTGGGCTTCAAGCCCCATGGAAGCCCAAGCTAGGCGTGTTCCTCCAAAACTGTCCACCAACTAGGTCCTACAAAGAAAAATAAGCACGCCTTCCAAGGATCTCATGTCAAAATATCATGATGATTAAATCAAATCAATAAATGAACCACCTAAGAATGTGCATCAAATATTACCATGTCAAACAAGTAAGTGTTCAGAGACATTATGCGACTTGCCAAGGTTGGATATGGGAGGGTTGACGAGGTGTCCCATTGCGTAGATCTTTCCTAGGTCAAGGAGTGTTTCCCAAGTGATCCCTCTCTAATCCATGTAAAGTGGATGTAGCTGTTAAGGATCAAGACTCAATGGGCATGGGGTTCATGACATACAAGGGGTTGTAGTGTCTCATTCATGGGTTCCTTTATAGAGGGTGTGTGGCACCATCGTTTGCAATGCAATTTTTCCAATCACATCCTCTTGTCATTCTTTTTTTCTTTCATGTTTTAAAGGACGAGTTGAAGGTCACTGTCCTGGCGTGGTGTCCAGATAATGACATTGTCACTCACAAATACCTTATGTAAATGAGAAGGTTGGCTCGTGATGAGACCCTCTTTCTCTCAGTTGTGCAATTGAAAGCCACTATCGTGGCTTGGTGGCCAGGTGAGTCATACCGCTAACCCATGATCATGATAGGTCAACTCATGATGAGACCTACTATCCTCCAACTAACTCCCAAGGAATTCTATCATTTATTCTTGTGGGTCCCCCTTTTCTTACATATAAGTGTTTCATTGCTTTCTTGGGGGATCCTTGGGTGAAGTATCTAGAAGGTTTATATATAGGCTTTTATATTTTACCCAACAACAATCCCTTTGGGTTGTCAACCCCTTATTTCCATAGAATGAGGGACAACCCCTTCATGGGTCAATACACTGTAAAATCCCAAGAGACAAGGAAATGGGGGGTTTAAGTGATGGAAAGTGGTAAGGATGGTTGGGAATGGTGCGATGGCTCTTCAAGGGCGTTCCTAGTAGCAAACCCATTCCCGAGGAAGACCACTTACTAGGGAACAATGTCAACCACCAAGGTGAAACATGGAAAAAGGCATAATGTCCAAGGATATGTCATGAAATCTAAAGCAGACTAAGATACAACATACTCAACTGCCTCAAACATTGAAATGACACTCACCATAATACATGACTTTTACCTCATGGAGCAAGGCCCAGTGCCTCTTGGAAGCCAGCTGGTGTGGTGTATGCCATCTGAAAATCCTAACCTATGTGGTGGTGAGAAGGGTCTCCATCTATGCAAGTAGATATTGTCAATCATGTAGTTTCTCGGCACTCCATATATGCAACCTAAGGGCCTCGAGACATAATATCCTTAGTTTTCCCATAAAATGGGGATAACATATAGAATGTACAATGTACACATGCAAATGCCATAGTATAAAATACGTTATTGTGTACTCACTCTATTGGTATAACTATAAACTTATATATGTTGCACGTAAATGCATCCCCTTGACAAGTTTAAATATTCTACTTGTTGGACTTTTTCTAGTAACTATCACCGAAATCTAGCAATGCAATTGTTGGTGATATTACAATTTTCTATTGGTTAAACTACAGTTTTCAATGCATAGATGGATTCAACACCTTGAAAAACCCTTAATTCACTTGGATTTTGCAATCTCAGCTAACGATATTTGTAATTTCAGCCATTCTTCTAAATTTTTGGCCGGATTTTAGACAAAAGTGGATGGAAAACGTCACCAAAAAGGTTTCAAAAAGTAGATGTTTACACTATGCTTGCATCCCCTTAAAAATCCCTTGTACCTGTTGTTCCAAAGTACCAAGGACCTAGGAATACCTTAGAAACATTCCAAAATGGAGGGGGGATTCAGTAGGGACTTGGGGATAGTTGGGCCATACTCAAGCCATTTCAGGCATTTTTAGAGGGCGTTTAGGATATAGTGCGGAATACCTTGGAAATTTTGGGGATGCTAGGTCATCCCTTGAACATTAGAAAAATGAGTCTAGAGTGTGTGGGCCCTAATGGAAACCCTAAATCTACTCTCTACTCTCTCACGGGTCTGCTCGCCTCTCTCATAAATCTGCATCTCACATTATTCCGCCCTATGCAACAACATCATGAAGTGAATATCACATAGTCACTTGTGCATCACTAGAGTTTGCCCTCACATCTACCCTCTCATATAGTTACGCATTTTGTAACTAGGCTTTGTAAATTTTAAAGTCCAAATTTTAAAGGTGTAAAGTTACATTTCTTTGAACATTTTTCATTTACCATGGATAGAAAAAATGTTCAAGGTCGGGACAAAGCAAATGGAAATCCCTGGTTGATGTTAGCGAGACTAATCAATGATGCATTGGGATTTCCAAAATCTAGATGTGCAAAATTTGTGTACATTGTTTTACAAGACACTGCCAATGAGCATGTTATCATTTATTGGGCATCCTTGGGTCTAGTATTAAGTCATGCCATTGTTCAAGTGAATAGAGAGTTAAAATCGTTATCATTTATTGGGCATCCTTGGGTCTAGTATTAAGTCATTCCATTGTTCAAGTGAATAGAGTGTTAAAATTACTCAGGCTTATGAATCTCATAACTTTGGAATCTAATTAGTAGGAGTACTTTTTTAATTTTATGAATTTAGATTTTAGATTATGTAGTATGACTCATGAATCATGAACTATCAAATTATCATGTTGTAATTTCGTAACTTATAAGAGTTATCGTATAAGTTTTTGGACCTTGGGTAGCTTTGTTGACAATGATCTGTAGGACAATATACAGCTTGAGTGGGCCTAATGGTTAAGGACATGTCTTTCCTCCTAAGAGGTCATAAATTCAATTCCAAAGGGGGTAGGGTATGTATACCTCTGTAAATTTACCAGTCAAATCGTTGAGTGGAGGGGGTCTCATACACCAATTTGGTGTCTGGCTTGGCCGTGACCTTAAAAATAGATTATTATTATTATTGTTGTTAATATATCCAAGCTTATTAAGCAATTTCATCTTTTGATTTCGTAAGTTCATATTTGATATTTATGCAGTATAGTTCAATTTTGTATCATTAATTGTTTTGGTGAATATGTATATATATATATATATATATATATATATATATATATATATATATATATATATATATATATATATATATATATATATATATATATATATATATATATATATATATATATATATATATATATATATATCGTCCTCATGGGTGTATTCTAGTTGTTCTGGACACTCGTTTATTTGTCCCCATCATTCCCCTATTCCAAAAAACAATGCAACATAGTTTATATACATATAAATTATAATAGAGTCTAATATTATATGTAGTGTATAGTATGTTTTATATAAGATAGTGCTTAATACATATAATATTTTTTACCATGTACATTGTGGTTATGCAATGCAGATAGCGAAAGTTAGCATATAGATCATACTAGATTTTCAGCGTTGGTGAAAGCAGGGGGTTGTGATTTCCCTCACTATGGTTCAAGTCTTTCCACTGGGATGTTCATGCTTGTGTGCGCTTGGAATTGTGAAAATTGGATGGGACCAAGTGCAAGTCTTGGGAAAATTTGGGGAAATAGATACACTCACTTGTGGCCTCTTATCCCAAGAGTTCTTATGTAGTGTGGGAAGACATTTTTTCCATTAAATATCCAAAATAGAGTAGTCGTCATTTGCTCATTTTGACCCAAAACACTCGGTGAAAATTAAAGTCAATATACACTATGTATAACAATCTATTTTCCTAAACATTGTTTGTTGAACACTGCTCAAGATTTGTCTCGGTATTGTATACAAATCCTAATTGTAAGTGGGTTGTATTCGATTTGTATCCTAATCATATGAACATCATCTATGTATTGGATATAGGTTATGCCTAGGAAGTTGATTCTAAGAACTTAGTTTTATATCCTTGTTGATAGCATTGGAATCATCACAAATATTGTATCTTGGCAAGCTTCATCATATGATAAAACCATTGTATCTTGGCAAGCTTCATCATATGATAAAACCAATACTCTAAGGGGACTCATCCCCTACATTCCTTGCCTTCCAAGGCCTAAGGGACGCTTCCCTTACATCCATTATAATCCTCTAGACATTTAATGCCATAACATCCCTCAATGTTGTCAAAGAGATTCCCAAGCATTCCCAACACTAAAGATAACTTCGAAGAAAGGGTGAGTGTGATCCTTGATTTGACATTGCCATGGTAATGAATTTAACCTCACCATTTCTTGCAATGATTAAATTGCCTAATGATTTTTTTGGGACATCGGAGTTAGTGATAAGATCTATTATCATTCTTTGAGTCACCAACAAGATTTTGAATTGAAAACATATGTCTATGTCTATCACACAAGACAAGAACTATGGGGATGGTTGGAAACCAAAAACAAAATCACACAAGAACTATGGGGATGGTTGGAAACCAAAAAAAGCGTAGATATAGAACGTTATATCAAATTGTTGAACACTATTGAAATTTTGTGTTAAACTTGAACATTTTTTCCCATTTTAAACATTTCCCCCAACTAGTTTGGGGGAGAAAATCATCAATATTGATATAAATTTTACACTAGTTATACAACAATTTATAATTTTTATGGTTTATACAACAAATCTACATGTCATTTTCTCGTTATAAATTGTCTCATTCATTTCATTCATGCATACATATATATTTCTCATTTTCTCATTAGAAGGGTTCCCCATGGACAAAATTTTAAGGATACATACTTATGTTAAAGTGTAGAATCCATGGCAAATATTATGAGTTTTTAAAATGCCAACTATAAAATGTTTAGTGATATTTTGGTAAAAATATTTATTTCTAAAGATTTTATATAGTTTTTAGAAAATTTTGGTGATTAAAATTTTTGGGGAAAAAATGAAAAATTAGCTAAAAAGAAAAATTCAGTATATGTGTGTTTATAAACATGTATTGTTTATTCATGGTAAGCATACCCACTTTTATGGTTTTTTCATTATAAATTGATTATTTTTTAATATTGTATAAGTACATATTATTTTGAAAACAGATCATATCAAATTTTAATTCATTTACAGAACATTAAACTTGAAGGAGAAGTTAAAACTTAAAATCGGAAACTCTATGTAGAAAGGATTGTTTAAAGTGAAGGGGTATCGTTTTTTTCCATATCAAATTTTAATTCATTTGCAGAACATTAAACTTGAAGAAAAAGTTAAAACTTAAAATCGAAAACTCTATGTAAAAAGGATTGTTTAAAGTGAAGAGGTATCATTTTTTTCCAAATTATCATAATATGCTAGTGGAAATATTAAGAAAAAATAAACTTCTACAATGAGAAATATGCATGCCCACTTTTATAGTTTTTTCATTATAAGTTGATTATTTTTTAATATTGTATAAGTACATATTATTTACCGACTCTACCAACCTACCCGCTTTACCAACCTATCTATACTCCCTCACTTAACCAACCTTTGTTATTGTATGCCCCAACCACCTGCTTGCTTGCCTTTATGAATGCTTTGCCAAATAAAGTCTGGGAAATCACAAGAGAAGAAAAGGTGATTGAGAACTTCAGGATGAGTATGACATAGGACGAAAAAAGATCATATCAAATTTTAAAATTTTAATTTATTTTCAAAACATTAAATTTGAAGGAGAAGTTAAAACTTAAAATTGGAAACTCTATTATTGTTTAAAGTGAAGGGGTATAGTTTATACACTGAGTCAAATATGCATGCCCACTTTTATGGTTTTTTCATTATAAGTTGATTATTTTTTAATATTGTATAATTACATATTATTTTGAAAAAAAATTATATCAAATTTTAATTTATTTTCAAAACATTAAATTTGAAGGAAAAATTAAAACTTAAAATTGGAAACTCTATTATTGTTTAAAGTGAAGGGGTGTCGTTTTTTTCCAAATTGTCATAATATACTAGTAGAGAGATTAAACAAAGATAAACTTTTACAATGAGTCAATATGCATGCTCACTTTTATGCATACCCACTTTTATGGTTTTTTCATTATAAGTTGATTATTTTTTAATATTGTATAAATACATATTATTTTGAAAAAAGATCATATCAAATTTTAATTCATTTACAAAACATTAAATTTGAAGGAGAAGTTAAAAATTAAAATTGGAAATTCTATGTAGAAAGGATTGTTTAAAGTGAAGGGGTATCGTTTTGTTCCAAATTGTCATAATATGCTAGTGGAAAGATTAAGCAAAGATAAACTTCTACAATGAGTAAAATATACAAGGAAAAAAATTTCAAGATAATTTCTATGAATTTTATTTCTTATCAAAGACTTCTTAATTTTTGGGTGATCAAAATGTTTGTAAAATATATTTCAAAAAAAGTTTAAAATATATTTCAAATTAAGTTTAAAATATATTTCAAATCAAGTTTTTAACAAACTTATACAATGAGTCAAATATACTGGAAAAAAAATTCAAGATAATTTCTATGAATTTTATTTCTTATCAAAGGTTTTTTAATTTTTAGGAAATCTTAACAAACTTCTACAATGAGTCAAATATATCGGAAAAAAAATTAAAAAAATTAAAAATAATTTCTATTAATTTTATTTCTTATCAAAGGGCTTCTTAATTTTTGGGAAATCAAAATGTTTTTAAAATATATTTAAAATAAAGTTTAAAATATATTCCAAATCAAGTTATTAACACTAGATCATTAATCACCAATATATTTACATCTTTTTAATTTTTGGAAAATCAAAATGTTTTTAAAATATATTTAAAATAAAGTTTTTTTTGTTTTCATAAGAAAATTTGCACAAAATTATATTAGATAATAATTTTAATTACATAATCGGGAGTTAAGGTCACTAAACACTGATAGGTCCAAAGCATCCTGGGAAGCACAAAAAATTGTCTAAAACCTGATTACAAAAATCTAAAAACAGTCTGAAAATTCTTACCCAATTCAGAAAAAGAAGAAAAGACTGGGAACTAGGAAGCTGAAGGAAAACCAGAAAATATCATCCAAACAGGACTATTCAATGCTATCTTTAACGAAAGAAAATGGAAGTTAAAAAATATCCAAATGGTGAGATGGGCTAACCATTGATCTGTCCCAAGTAAAGAAGGTAATTCTTCCTTTGTCTTATGATAATGCTTGTTTTGACAATAGATCAGCTTCTACATTTGCCTCTCTAAAAATATGATGAAAATTGGTTCCTTTGAAGGTAATAACTAAATCAAGTAATCTTTGTTTCCAGCCTTCAATATTGCTTGCTCGGAGGTTGCCTTGATGATTCAACCAATTGATGATTATTTTGGAATTTCCCAGGACTTGAATATATTAGATATCCAAAGATTTTGCAATAGTGAGAGAAGCCCAGAAGCCAAGTAACTCTGCTTTTGAGTTTGCTCAAGAACCACCATTAAAAAAAACCAAAAAACCTAATTGTTGGTGTGTTTGATAAAGCCCCCTGCACCACAGATTGAGCCCCCATCAATGGATGCTCCATCAAAAAAATCCAAGGTGTATCCACTCAACCTCAGTATCGGGTTCTGCCTGAGCTTCTGAACAGTTTGAGAAGAGTTAAATTTGAAGAGAAGACCGAGCACTTTATAAGCTACACCCCAAGCTGAGGGGGAACTCCCTTCGAAAAGCGAACTGTTACGCTCTTTCTAGACAAACCAGGAAGTCAGCACCGGAATTCTCTTCGAAAAGGAGTTATTCAATCACCAAGAATCCATGCAGAACATGAGAGATCGGCCTTTCCAAAAGAGGTTGGATTTTGTTAAATGTTCAAGAGTCGCCCAGACTAGTTTTGTAAAGGCACAATCAATAAAAAGGTGAGCATTCTCATCCGATATTTTTTAGCAGAGGATACAGTGGCACAGACCAATCCATCCTTTTTGTTGGAGGATGTCCCAGGTGAGCACCCTGTTCTGAACCACCAGCCAGAAAAATAGAAGAATCTTCAATGGCACCTTCCACTTCCATAATTGCACTCTCCAGCCATGGATTATTGGAAACGCCTGCAAAGTTGTCAAGGCCTCGTAGACATTTTTAACATTTAATTCACCTCCTGTCCAAAGCAGGACATCTTATGTCAAGGGATTGAGAGTGACCCCAGCTTTATTTAATTCTAAAGTGTATCTCTCCCAATCTGTTGAGTGAAAACATGTCAGTCCCAGATCATTGCTGCTCTTCCAAATCTCCATTTGAGTTATCGGGTCTCTAGCTGTCGTCGCTTGTGCTAAGACTGTAATGTTCCTTTGGTTGAGTAATGAGACTGTCGCAGCATGGAGAAAGGACTTGTCACCAATATTTAAGATCTGATCTTTACCAATTTTGATAAGATGCCCAACACCCGGGAGCCAGCACCATTTTGATAAGTTGTTAACACTAGATCTCTATTGATGCAAAATAGATTCACACAAGTTGAGATAGATATATGCATTGTAAATGTTGTATGTGAATGGTTTTCTTATTTCATTTTAATTTATTTGAGAGGCATTAATATGGAAAGTATCGGTATCCTTTTTCATATGATAGGTTTTGAAATAGTTCTTTTTATTGTGTTTTATAATTAGTTTATTGATTTTATGTGAGAGGTTTTTTATTGATTTTATTGCAGAAACATTATATGATGATCTCATATCAACATAATTTTGTTATTTTAAACGTTCTAAACTTTGTTTTTAAACGATGTGAAAATTTCTAAGCTCGTTAACAATGTGAAGCTCTTCCAAATAACATGATTGATATTCTAATACATTATTCATTTTACTTCCCATATCATAAATCTTTATCTTTGTTTTCAATCAAAACATCATGTAGGTTTAATTCGATGAATATTGACTTAAATTCATCTAACCATTAATCTATTAATTCACATATCTATTACACATACATATTTATTAAAAAAAAAATTATTAAAAAAATTCCTAACTTTAATTTAATTTATATATTTATTACATATATATTTATTAAAAATATGCTTAAACAAATAATTTTTATTAAAAATATTCTTAACTTTGATTTAATTTATATATCTATTACATATATATTTATTAAAAATATATTTAACTTTGATTTATTGATATTTTAAAAATAAATTCATTTATTAAAAATATTCTTAACTTTGATTTATTGATACTTTAAAAATAAATCCAATTT
>ML793136.1:209147-242919 GCA_009831015.1 Picea engelmannii
AGAGCTAGAGGCAATGATTGATAAAAAAAATTAAAGATACCATTCAAACTCAAATAGAGGATAGATTCTTAGGGTTCAAGAGTGAATTGCAGACAATGAAGGATAGAATTCAAGAAATGGAAAAACATAAACAATCAACCCAAAAAGGAGGGGTTGAAGAAATTCACAACTTGAGAGATAGGATTAAAGAGCTAGAAGAAAAACTAACCAACAATTTGACCCTCAGTAATATGGAAAACAAATTAGATATCAAACCCATCAAATAGGAAATGAATAATCTAATCGATTTGGACCATGAACGTAACAAAAAAGCCTTGAACCTCATAATTTTTGATATAAAAGAAAAACAAGAAGAGGATACGCTAACAATAGTAAAAAAAAAAAAAAAAATTATAATCTTAATATTTTATAACATACTAATTTTTATATTATAAATTATTTAATATGTGGAAACTAAATTACAAATTATATAGTATTATATTATAATCTAAATATTTTATAACATATTCATTATATATTATAAATTATTTATTATATATTATAAATTATTTAATATGTGGAAACTAAATTACAAATTATATAGTATTATATTATAATCTAAATATTTTATAACATATTCATTATATATTATAAATTATTTAATACTATATGTAGTTAAATTACAAATTATATAATATTATATTATAATCTTAGTATTTTATAACATATTTATTTATATTATAAATTATTTAATATCATATGTAGTGGAAAACTAAATTACAAATTATATAGTATTATATTATAATTTTAGTATTTTATAACATACTAATTTTTTATATTATAAATTATTTAATATTATATATAGTGGATATAATACATTGTACATATTATACTATTAATATTTATACAAATAATATATGGTCTCTTAGAATTTGGGTGCCTCTCTAGTTACCCTTGAAATTTCTCCTCATGTGAAAGATTGATTGCCAAAATATATGAACCCATGTTCAGAATTAAATATCTGAACTTCATCTTTTAGTTGTTTATCTATTTTTGAATAGATAAGTAAATTAAAGAATGAAAACAATGAAATTTATAGAGAACATGTTGATTTTTTTATTATATTATATTATTTTGGTGATGATTGAGGTGAAAAGTGAAATAAATCGTTTGAATTATTTGTTTTCTGTAATAATTGCATGAATGAGTGAACAACTTAATATTTTTAATCTCATTATCATGTATCTTCCTTAATCAACAAGTTATGTTTGTTATGTCTTCGGGGGAGGGGAAGGAATAGAGGTTTGGAGAGCATAACTAGAGAAGTTGGTAGGGACAACATGTAACACCACCAACAAGGAGGTGAGGATTGTATGAAATATCATGAATAATCTAAATAATATCATATCCCAATGAAATAAGTTATGGGCATCAATCAAGGGAGAGTCAGTGTCTTGGTTGGAGTAGTGAAAACACCAAGTACTTACACATGAACGAAGTAGGTTATTAGTGCAAGCCTATGAAATTAGCACCAACATCCCAAGCCATAGTGAGAACATGGGTGCCTAATAGGAATGGATTCATATTTGAATCTCAAGCTTCACCCACTGAAAATCAAAACAAATCATGATTAATGCACCAAAAGTTTCATAAGATAATCTTAATCATGATTAATGCACCTATAGTTTCATAAGATAATCTTACAATTGTTGTGGTAGAAAGAAAGTGTGTTGATTTTACTAATGTGTGAGACAATATCTTTATTTTTCCTATTTGGATTTTATTTATTCTACCCATTGACATTTGATTCATTACAAGAATTTTTCTAAAGAGCTTCAATACTATTATTCTAATTATCGAGAATAGAAGGGCTATTGGCATACTCACATATTATTGTAATATTCAAGCTTAGTAGGATTAAAGAGAATTGAACTTATAACTATTTTGATCTACATTTCACCTATATCCTCTCAAATTCCTAAAACTGTAACAGATTTCCCAATTCAAGTAGTTTCCTACAACTAACTTACGGAAAATACTAAAATATAATTCAAAATAAAATCCATCTATTTAAGATTGTTATATTGCAATAAACTTAAGAAAATGCACATAGAGTAATTTTAAATTTTAATTGAATTTAAATATTAATGTTCACTGGTGGCCAAAGTTAACTTATGGGATTGCATAAAGTATAAAGATGAGTTAGATGTTGGGGGTGTTGAAGAATCTCTTAGAGATATAAAATAACAAACCAAAAAAACACATAGGGAGTGAAAAGTGATAAAATCCAACACTACAAAGCACTAAAGAGAAAAATGGGCTAGGTCTGAAAGATCACCAAAGAATCTTGTCAACAATAATCTCTCCTAGCTTCCAAGGCCAAGTAGTTATGAGATTTCGATTGTTGACTAGTTGGGTGCTTTAGAGTTTTCACTACTAGACTGGCCTAGTATTGGAGATATGGTTCTCCATTCCTCTTGTAATTAGAGACACTTAAATGTTTGAGGTAAAAGGTAATTATCCTAGAACTAATGATCTGAGAAGATGTATCTTTCAAAGTATTTTGACAAGGGTTATACACCTTGTGAAAGAGCAAGGTGATCATCTTTGGTCTTTATACAGAGCAAAATTTCTTAACCGCCATGAAAATGTTTGCACTAACATTGACATGAGTGTGAATCTCATATTATATAGGGCATCTTTTGATTCAAGTTCTTGTATGTTATGACCCAAGGGGGGCATATATAGGGCTAAATGTATATGATATGATCCCAAGGGGAGGCATATATGGGCCTAAATGTACATGTGATGTGTAAATATATATGTAATAGGGTTGGTCTAATAGTAAAGGGGCTTCATGTACAAGTGTGAATAGGTATATATAAAGATCATGTATTCATTATTGGAGATGTGAATTGTGATGTATGAATGTAATTGGTTATTTGGAGGAGGTTCTCATATTCTTTAAGGAGTTATTGTGTAAATTATCTATCTTGTAGTTGTGCTCCATGCTCACATTATGTACTTATGTTATGTTATCATATTTTAAACATTTGGATCATTACATTTGGTATTAGAGCATCAATCCTAGGGTTTTACTGTATCAAACAAGTCATCTTGGAATTTTTGCTATAACATTTTTTAGGGGCCACTTCAGAAAGTGAAACTTGGTGGTTGTTTAGAAAACTTATCAAGGTACATGTGGTATGAATTTATGCTTCTGGGTTGTTGCAATTTCAGAGTTACACTCTGTGGAAGATAGGGTTTTTTAGTAGTCTTGTAACTAGTCTCAAACATGTGTTCTGAGAAAAAAAATCATAACATATTCGTAGAAGATACAAATTCCATGAGACCAATTAAATTGCAAAGAGTACAGTCTTTAATATTTTGAATGCAAATTTCAGAATCAGATATCAAATATTGGGTGTGTGGCATGTTGTACAAGTTTGCTCTCCCGTAAAGGACAAAAATCAGCAAGGTTTGGGAAAGTTACCATAACTTTCATTTGACACACCCAATTTTGGTCAGACCTATGGCATTGTAGAGAAGACATTTCAAAATAATACATGTCAAAATTCATACTCATAGGGGTTGAAATTTCATAAATACATCAAAAGGAAGGTCGGACAGCAAAACAGACTCCATATTAGGGTTTCGAAGGTGTGTTTACTTAAAACTATCATAATTTTTATTAGGATGTATGATAGACCTGATTCAAAAGCCATTGGAAAGAAGAAACATAGAATATTATATTGGAGCAAGAATTATAACCATTTGATATCATTATCCTTAATATATTGAGGTTGTGAGTTAATGTTTTAGGTTAGACCTCAATTAAGAATCAATGGAAATACCTAAACTTTCAAGAGATGAAGATAAAGATGAAATCAATCCCATGGAATGGTTGAGGATGGTAAAAGAACATTGTAGTAACCATTTTCAGACAAGCTTTAAGTTTGATGGTGAATCTTATAAGTGGTGGAGAAGCCTTGATCAAGATACTAGAATCTACTCCACATGGGAAGAATTTAAAAAACTCTTCTTAGATAAATGGATTAGGGATACAAAAATGGAGGAATTGTATAGAATTCAAGTTGAATTAAAATAAGAAAAGGAAGATATTAAGAAAAAGGGTGAGGAGCTATCTAAGATATGATTCCTTAATGAATAACTCATCAAGGAGGTTAAGAACCTATAGCAAGAAAAAAATAGCAAAGCAAAGTGGAAAAAGGATGATTCAAGGGAAGAATTGAAAAAGAAATATGAAGAGATATGTAGATTACGAAACCATAATAAAAAATCTATTGGATGAGGTTAAGAAATTCAAAGAAGAAAGAAAGATTTGTCAAAATAAAGAAGAAACAAGGATCTTGGATGAATAATCTACCAAAATATTGGAAGAGGAAATTTGCAAGAAGGTTGAGGAATCCTTGAATACAAAGGAGGTAAAATTAGAAATGCAAGCCAAAAATAAAGAAGGACGTCAGAATTTGATAGATGGGGTAACATTCCAGCTTCAAAAGGAGAAAAAGGACAATATTCAAGAAGGTCAACAAAAGATACTTGAAGAAATTGAACTCCATCTAGAGGATGTACATGCCAAATATGATGGTATTATCTCCAAGGCTAGAGTAATAAAGGACCAAGAAAAGAGGATAGAGGATTTTATTGTCTCTGAAAAGTATATAGATGAAATGGGTGTGCAGAATGAAGAAAAATTGTCAAATGTCAAACCATATCAACACCCTTATTATCAGGAAAAATTTCAAGGAAGACAAGAAGATCAATATTGAAATTATCAAGAAAGAAGAAGGAATAATCATCAATATTCATGGAATATGGCATCACAAACCATTATTCAACAAGATATTATCATAGACATACTACAAATTATAGAAGCTTCAACAACGATACATGGAATCAATGGAAAGAAAATTATGCAACAACTAGACACCAAGGATTACAACTGAAAAGAATTGATTTTGGATGGATGGATCATCATCAATAAAAGGAGGAAGTAGGAACATAAGAAAATCATATTACTTGGTTTCATCACATGTGAAGCCTTTAATTGCAAAGCTTTGACGACAAAGTTTTTTTAAGGAGGGTACTATGTTATGACCCAAGGGGATAATATATAGTGATAAATTTATATGATATGACCCCAAGAGAGGACATATATGGGCGTAAATGTACATGTAATGTGTAAATATATATGTAATAGGGATGGCCTAATATTAAAGTTATCTGGATTTTATGAGCAGAACGAAAATGAATACAGATTATTATTATTCTTAACACAGAGAAATAAGAATAACAGAGATACAATAACAAAGATACAATAAAATGTGTTTCTGTTCAATAAGAAAATGTGTTGAAACTGTAAAATGCAACGGAAAACAAGCTTGCTAGAATGGTGGCGGCTTATCTCTGAGAAGAGATGTGACAGCTGTGTGCATTCGCCAGAATATGGTTACAATGAGGCTCTCCAATCATTTTTACAATAAACAGGAATGACAAAACCATAGACATACAAAAACCTAACCCTAGGAGATGAAGCGCTAAAAGTCATGTGGGCCCCGTTGGGGTAAGCTAGTACATCAACTTCCTGGGGTTGTAACTTTTGCATACGATCTTCATTTTAGGTGCACAATAGCCCATTGGAAAGGTCTATTCGAGGACTACATATGTTGTCATCAGACTCTAACTTTATCTCTAGTTTGAGTGTGAAGAGCCCTAAAAACATTGTTTAGGGCCTCAAGATGGCCCAAAAGTCAGGGACCCAAAAACTAGGAAAAATTGTCAAACTAGAAAACTGCCAAAATGAGCCAGTTGGAATAGGTGGGAGGCCATCGACATCCATATGGATCAATACTACCCCTTAGGAAGCAATGGTCTTCATTGCGTTGATTTCCCCCATCAGATGAGGAAATTTATGTTGAATTTGGCCCTGGGTGAGCCACTTGCCTTGGTGCAGGAGTTGCCCTGCTTTGAAAACTCAATAAAGCTAGATCCTTTGTTGGCGAGTGCCCTTGACCTGTGTGTCCACAATATGATCATTATATGCATGTTTTATGCAGTCAGGGTTGATCTATGTTGGTGTCAATTGTTCTACTATCTCTGAGGTGTCCAATAATGGTGGAAAGTATGGCCGAAGGAGATCCACGTTGAATATTGGGTGTAGACCAAGAAAAGGAGGAATGTTGAGCTCAAAAGAATTGTCACCCACAAACTTGGTGATGGTGTAAGGTCCATAAAAGAGTGGGCGAAGCTTCTGATGGGGCCCTGTAAGGTGTTCTTTCTACAAGTGTAATCACACTTTGTCTCCCACCTGAAACGTATGTGGCACCCGGTGTTGATCATGGAAATGCTTGTACTTGGCATTGGACTTCTATAAAATATCACAAACCTCTTGGCGGATGTGTTGGATCCACTCAATGAACCGGAAGGATTTTTCAACTTTAGTTGGAGCAGGTGATGAATTGGTTGGGGTGGATGCAAGAGGTAGTGCAACATCCATGGAACCCAATGGTTGGAATCCCAACCCGACCTGAAAGGGGTTGTGGTTGGTTGAGCTATGTAGGGCTCTATTGTAGCTATGTTGAACATGGGGAAGACTCTCATCCCATGTGTGGGGGTGCTTGGAATTTTACATGCACAGGATATGCACTATCATCCAATTGATGACCTCAGTTTGGCCATCTATTTGGGGGTGGAAGGAAGTGGACTTGGTGATCTTGGTGTCCAACAGTGACCAGAGGCTCGACTAGAATGTGATGAGGAACTGACTGTTCCGATCTAAGACAATGGTTTGTGGGATTCCAAAATGTACCCAGACTCGTTCAAAGAAGATCTTGGCAATGGCCTCTGTTGTGATGCTCTTCTTGCAGGTGGCCATGATCGCCATCTTGGAAAAGAGATCAACAACCACAAAGACACAATCATTTCCCCTCTTGGTGGATGGAAGGCCTGACATGTAGTCCATTGAGATGGATTCCCATGGTCTGTAAGGAGTAGGAAGGGGGGTGTAGTAGAAATGTTACTGCAACACTACCATTGTCTTTGTAATGCCCATATACTTCTAAACATCATTAAGATTCATAAACATTTTTGTAAACTGAAATAATAACTTCTTAGCATAATAGTGATTCTCATAACAGCAACTTCAACAACTTAGAATTCTCAATAAATACTGAAATCATGACAGAAAGAAACAAATACATAACTTAACAAAGTACCTGGTTCTGATGCTAATTTTTGTTGCCTCTTTGCTTTGTTGTTGCCTTCCTGCTCCCTGCTTACACAGATCAACCCTGCCACAAACAAGAAAATAACTGCCCAAAACTATTGTCCTCCCTGCCAACTAGGAAAAACTACCTAGCTCCAGGATATTTACGGATATCCTGGCCCTCCGTGCCCAAAACCTCCAGCAACTCAGTACCTCCCCTGATCAAAAGTCATAGTCCAGAACACTTTGTTCCTTGCTCACAGCAAGCCAACAGTCCACAAAATATCACAGGCTCACAGCCAATACCACAGTGCACAGAAAATCGTTGCTCACAGCAAAAACACAGAATCTCTGCTCACGGAAAAACACAACCGTCCACAGCATCCATTCCGTCCCCTCCCGTTGAATGGTGCGCACATCCCCCTCTTCCCGTCCCTTATTCCTCCCCGCCGACTCACGCACTTACTTCTTCAACCACCCTTCGTCCTTCGTCCTTCGTCATGAATTAATGTTTTATCTTCTCGGGATCCATGGCTAACCCTCTCTACATATGCCACCATTTTATAACATTTTCATTGATCTTTTAAATTATAATTCTCAGGTCATTAAATGTGGTCTGTAGTTAGAGTATTACTTAGTTAATCACAATCATTTTCTTTTAATTAATTTTACTTTATAATCTTTAATCATTTATTCAATTAGGGTCGTTACATACACCCACCCTTCAAGAAACTTCGTCCCGAAGTTTAAGGTATTAGATGGTACAAAGGAAAAGAGCATGGTTCATACATTCACAACAAGTAACTGCATTAACAGTAAATAAGTCAAAAAAAAGCTCATACATACTAGTGTATATGTACAAGAAATGCATGTGTAGCTAGTACATGCAAGTCTCGGGCATGTACTAATAATCAAACTGTCATCCTTTAGTAATTTATGCATGCAGTCAATTCAGTCAGCAAGGCTAATCTTTTATAAAAGACAACGATTAATCAATTGTTTAAAAATTTCTTTAATCACAATTATCAGGTTTAACAATTTTATTTTACACCGCTGTAGTTTAGTTAATGAATATTCATATATCCACATTTCTCCCGTTAGCAAATTCCATCACAAAACAGATCTCCATATGTCTCGACTATTCTACTCATCCTTCCATCCTAACCTACTTTCGTCTCCCATCCTATCTGTCCTCTGCTAGACTATCTTGGAGCGCCAACTATATTGGCCTAACTCCAAATAGAACCCGTAAGTGGAAGTGTCGCTATCTCGACCAAGTTTCCCTAGCAGGCAACTGACAGTCCTCATCACACATCTTGGGGAGCGTGAACCAGCACTGTCCTCCCAGGACTTCAGGTTTCGAAGGATACACGGTGGGAAATGCCTCCACCCCTCCTAACAGAACCAGGGTCAACACCCTATAATGGAACATACAGGGGCACTGTGTTGCAGGAGGTTTTGGGCACGGAGGGCCAGGATATCCGTAGATATCCTGGAGCTAGGTAGTTTTTCCTAGTTGGTAGGGAGGATAGTAGTTTTGGGCAGTTATTTTCCTGTTTGTGGCAGGGTTGATCTATGTAAGCAGGGAGCAGGAAGGCAACAGCAAAGCAAAGAGGCAACAGAAATTAGCATCAGAACCAGGTACTTTGTTAAGTTATGTATTTGTTTCTTTCTGTCATGATTTCAATATTTATTGAGAATTCTAAGTTGTTGAAGTTGTTGTTATGAGAATCACTATTATGCTAAGAAGTTATTATTTCAGTTTACCAAATAAAAATGTTTATGAATCTTAATGATGTTTATAAGTATATGGGCATTACAGTCTTTTCGACGTCGAAGTGTCCTGCCACCCGAATATAGTGGGCTTCCCAAATCAGCTTCAATCACTCACTTGATGGAACACAGAGATGGCCCAATCGACACAATAGCCCATCCTGAAGATGGAAATTAGCGACAATTGAGTTTGCATCCAACATTTGGTATGTGGTGGTGAAGTCAGGGTCTGTCTCACAGAGGTTGGGTCATTCATAGGTCTCGTGGTCGTAAGAGTCTAGCACCGTGGTGAGTGTCGCAGCTGGAGGTCGGCTAAGGCAATCAACGACTTGGTTGGTACTACCTGTTTTATACTTGATGTTGAGGTGGACCTGTTGCAAGTATGTGGACCACTTTTGATGGCAATCATTCTGCAATTTTCCTTGTGTCTACATGAACTGCAGTGGTTTATGATCAGTGTGAATGACTGTCTCCTTCCTGAGAATGTAATGTCTCCACTAGTGGTAGGCTTGCATAGTGGAGTACATTTATTTTTCGTAAGTAGGGTACTTACGGACAACATATGATTAGTGTCTCACTATGATAGGCCACGGGGTGGTTGTGCTGAGTGAAAATTGAACCCACAACATAGTTCGAAGCATCTGTCTTGATCTCAAAGGGTTTTTGCAGGTCCAGTAATAAAAGTATTGGGGTTGAGCACAAATGTTTCATTAAATCATTGAACACTTGTTGTTGGGACAGGCCCCACACAAATTTTTCCTTACCACCACCCCTGGTTACTTGGCTGAGGGCCCATGCAATATGGGAGAATCCCAACACAAACCTGCGATAGAAATTGGCAAGGCCTAAGAAGATTCAAAGCTCAGTGAGTGTGGTTGGGGCTGGCCAGTAACCGATGACTTGGATCTTGGCTAGATCCACATGCACACCATGTTGATCCATGATGTAACCTAGGTACTGGACCTTGTCCATGTCGAAGGATTATTTTTCCAAGTTGGCATATATCTTGTGTTGTCGCAACGTGTGCAAAACCTATTGAATATGTTGCAAGTGTTCCACCCAAGTCCTGTTGTAGATGAGGATGTCATCTAGATACACCACTACAAATGTGTTGGTGAAAGGTCACAAGATATCATCCATCATCCTCATGAAATTTGTTAGAGAATTTGTCAAACCAAAGGGCATGGCCACCCATTCAAAAATACCTTCTTTTGACTTGAAGGCGATCTTCCATACATCTGTCTATTCTATGGGGACCTGGTGGTGGTCATACTTCAAATCAATCTTACTGAAGTATTTGACCCCCTTGAGATGATCAAAGAGATCTTCGATTCTGGGAATCGGGTATCGGTTTCTGACTGTGATTTTATTTAGGGCTCGGTAATCAATGCAGAGTTGTCAAGTCCCTTCTTTCTTCTACACCAACATGATTGATCTCCCACAAGTCAATGATATGGGACAGATGTGCCCCTTGTGGATCAGTTCTTTGATATGTTGCTTTATCTCCTCGTTCTCTAACAGAGAGCAGTGGTATACTAACCCATTGGGCAACAGTTTGTCGAAGGTCAAATCGATTGGATGCTTGACTTGACAATGTAGAGGTACCCCGGTAGGTGAGAAGAAGATATCTTTTTATTCTTCCACGACCTTGTCCACTTGCTTTTGCTGTGTGGAGAGGTCGGTCACTGAGGCCCTGGATGTGGCTGCAATATTTCACTCACTCTGAGAGCGAATCACGAAGAAGACAAACTTCCCGGTCTAAGAGATGACCTTCCTGCATTGCTTGGCAAAGATCAAGGAAATAGCACTAGGTGGGACTACCTCAAGTATCCTGTATAATTTCCTGTTCAAAGTAATAATAACACTGCGAGGCCTAGACTCATATACAACATGACGTTTCCATAAATAACGTTGGCCCAAAAGAACATTACAAACTTCAAGAGGCGCAACATCACACAATACCTTGTCTTTGAAGGGCTTGATGTCGTACGACAGGAGGCACTGTTGGTTGACACGAAGATCGCTTCCTTGGCGGAGCCATCCAATGGTGTAGGGTTGTAGGTGCGGCTTTGTCGGCAGGGCTAGCTGCTTGACGACCTCTTCTGAGATGAGGTTCTTCTGGCTACCGCTATCAACGATAAAGTGCATCGGGGTGCCTTTTACCTACATCTGTGAATGAAAGAGGCGCTCTCCTTCTTCTGGTTTGTTTAGTTCACCGGGATGGAACTTGGTAGTAGCAATAGTGGCACTGGGTTCCACGTCAATGATCCATCTCCCCCTTTTTGGTTTTGACTTAGAGTCGGAACCCACATCTGATTCAGATGCTTTCACCCCAGCCACTAGTGATTGCTTGGATCGGCAATCAACAGTGTTATTCCAGGGGATCTTATGGAAGTCGCACCACTTTCTGGTATCTTTCTTTGTCTTTCTAGTGTCCTTCTTTTCTTGCGGCCTAGACTAGTTGTCCTGAGGTTGTCCTTCTTTTCTCTTTCCTTTGTTTTGCGGGATGGGGCTTCCCTTTGCTTGTGTTAGCGACATTTTTTTTCCTAGGCACAAGAGTATTCGGGTCTGCAAGTTGCAAGAGAGGCGCCCGAGCGCAACATGGAAAAATCTCGTCCTAAGGCTTCCAATCAAGTGAGCAGGTGAAATTACGTTGTCAACGGCCCGGATTCATCCATAAGAGCAAATCAACGGTCATCGGGATATCGGGGCTACCAAGTTGACCGAGATATAGCGTCAAAGAAAGCGACTATATGCCAAGACTAAATCTGGGTTGTCCGATCCAGTGACACATGGTGCGAGATCTAGTCGGCATATCGGCATTCGGGAGTTCGAAGGGTGAAAGTCCCTCGTCATCTCACATCTCGAAACCACGAACCCCAAAGTGCCGAAAGCGCCCAAAGTCGGGCCCGTAGTATCGCAAATCAGCCTCAGTCGTTCGTCCACAGGAGCCACCTGGTGCACGATTAGACTCCCCGCCTTTTTGCCCATCGTGACTTTGAAGCACAAGGAACAACTTCGTCATATTTCCGATGCGCGAGGTGTCAGGAGTGTCCAGGACCCGAGCCCACAGCATCACTGAGTGAATTCAGGACCGTCAGATATAAGAGGGACGTGTGGCTCCCAAGTAAGCCATCTCGGCATTTCTCTCATTGCAACTATGGATGAGCAAGGAATAACTCCCTCCATTCGCGAACGTCGAAAGCGCTTTGGGAATAAACATAGGGTCATAGCCCGTCGTCACATGGGAAAATAGAAAGAGCTGTGAAAAAGGGGCCAAGGCTGTGGAGTCCAGTCGCCAAAAGGTTCATCGCGTTCTCCGGGTGCCATTTGATCTGACCTCAAGCTTGGTTTTCGCTTGAAGTAAATGAAGGTAAGAAAGAGTGGTTGAAACCTCTCTTCATGCATTAAGTGCAAGATATGGAGAGCCTGGCTAGCGGTCTGCTCGAGAGGGTCATGTGTACCATTTTTTCCAAAGAGGCCATGCCCAGTCCTCAATTAGCGAGAGGAGATCTGCACACGCTAACTTGGCTCTTAATGGCTCAGCTACTCCCCTTACAGGAGCCATGCGCAGTTAATATGGCGTCTGACGAAGGATATCTGTCCGAATTTGGCTGAAAGGACACCAAGCCTTGGGTGACTAAGCACGTTGTTGTTAGGCGAATTTTCTGAGTATATAGACTCAGTCTTTGTATTTTGTAAAGTATCGATGGTAGAGCGAAGCTCCCGATTGTAATGTTTTAACAGACACTCTAGTTCTCTGGTTATGCATCTGTATGTAAGATTTCTTGTTTAATGAAAGACAGTTTCCTTATTCCATCTAGTTTTTATCTCATACTGAGGGAGTTCATGATTGACTGATTCACATGAATTATTGCAGTTGTGTTATGATAAAGGATTTATTGTGGCACTATTGTATTCTCTGGTTTTCTGCGTTTGAATGTAAGAAGATCTCGTGTTTAAATGAATTCTCCTACAGTCTGCTAGAAACCTGATGTTGACAACAGACCTTTGCATCTCTCTGATACAAGTCTTCCCCCTACTCACCCTTACTACAACTCATTGTCTGGAGTATGTCTAAGACCTCACTTGCCCATGCATGCCTGGCCTAGTTTCAGAGTTGAAACAATATCGTCTGAGTTTACTTCCATTCGATCACCCCTTTCATACACAAATCATGACATAAACTGATGGGCGTCGGGCTCTGCTCCTGCTGCAATCCAGGAGTGAATTTCGTTGCCAACATTTCTGGCACCGTTGCCGAGGAAGAAATTGAAGTTTTTCCCTGGGTAGAACGACATTGAGCCTCTGATTCTGAAGGTGCATCATACATCAGAGCCCTTCAAGATTGCTACTGTGCACCTGGCGACTCCACTGTGGCGACTCCAAGGTTTCCACATCATTGTTTCAGCTGTGGTTACTGTTAGCACACCTGAAAGTTGGCCCTAAGGAGCTTTCTCGAGAAGGTTTCAGCAGCTGCTTTCTTAGCCTGAGAAGCTTCCTGGGGTAACAACAACGTTAGGATCTGGCCTTTGATGGTGAATAAGGACCAGACACATTCGAAGTTGTGCATCTTTCACCTAGCGACTCCATGATTCAAAGATCAATTGGCGACTCCACTGGTTCGATATGGAGAAAATCCTTTCTCACAGGTTTTCTCCTTTTAATTTTTCTGCTATTCCTGGTTTTCCTAATGTTGTCCCCTCTCCGAATGAATGGGGCAATTATTTGCCCATATTTGGAAAACGTGAAGAGGAAAACCCTGCTCAGCACCTTAGTGAGTTTCATGAACTCATGCATCAGTGGGAGATACATCATGAGGATGTATTACTGAAAATGTTCATGTTCTCGTTAGCAGGGGATGCTCGTAAATGGTATCATTCTTTACCCCCTGTTAGCATTTCTTCACTCAGTGAATTCCATGCAGCCTTCACTGCCTATTGTCAGGAGCTTTATCCCCCTGAGTTGATTTTTCATAGTTGTTGTGAAGGATACTACAACAAATGTATACAAGATAGAGTTATCTCTTATGTAGGCTATGAGGATGATCTTGATGACCTGGATCAGAAATCAGTCCTTTCTCCTCCCCATTCTTCTGCTTCGGGTGAAGTTGTGGAGTTGATAAAATCTATCGCTGCTAGACTTGACAGGTGGGAAGCTAAGTGATGTGCAGAGGATTTTCCACCCTTTGAAGAAGATGATTTTGGTATCTCTACAATGGATGATTATGAAGATCCCAGGGAGGAAGAAGATGCTTCGGGTGGAGTTATGGAACTGATAAAATCTATCACTTCCAGACTTGACAGGTGGGAAGTTGAACAACGTGCTGAGGATTTCCCATCCTTTGAAGCAGATGCCCTTAGCAGCTCTACTGAGAGAGATTATGAAAAAAGCTTTCCCACGGGTCCTGTTTATGGTCATTATGAATCTAACCCATGGGAGAGACAAGAAGAAGAAATCATCCCAGATATGATTATGTCATATGGAGGTTGTAATGATGAGGGTTGTAAGGATACAAGACTGGGGGAAGAATATGCTCTGAGTGAACTGATAGAGCAGGCGAAATCTCTCACTGCCCAACATGCAAGGTTTCAATCTGAAGGCAACGGAGAGGGTTTTCTAGTCTCCGAGGCAGATGTTCTATATGGTTCTTTCGAGGAGATTATTGAAGATTTTGTAAACGCATTAACATATGCCCCCGATGAGCTTGTTGTCTCAGATCAAAACGATGAAGAGGTAGTTGTGGAAGAGGATTGTTCTCTTTTCCTTCACAAGATTTCCCATGATGTGTTTACATTTGGGGTCGAAACGGAGGAGCGAGAGATAGTTCCATTTCTACAAGTTGGAGAAGCTCTTTTCCCCCCCAACTTTGATGACTATTTGGAAGAGGAGCAGCAGAACCCCACATCACCTTTTGCTTATCAGAGCAGCCAAACCACTTATGATAGTTACAAATCAGAGTCTGAGCTCGATATGTTGGATTTCCAAGAGAAGGTCGCAGAACCTTGTCCTTTTCTCACTAAGGAAAATTATCATGAGGAAATCAGCCATCTCAGTCTTTCAAGAGACGCTGAGTAGTACAAGGAAGAGAAAAATTTACCCGGGGGGCCTGTTTATGATGAATACGAATCTGACCCGGGGGAGAGCCAAGAAGAGGAAAAAGAACCAGAGGAGAAGTCTGCCCTTTGTTCAGAACCAGTCAGTGAGCAGCCACCACCTGAGATCAGCGAACCCACTTCAGTTATTCTCCCACCTGTGCTTATCATAGATATTCGGATGCATGTGAACAACTGTGTAGCAGAACAGGCTGTCTGTGGCCAATTTCCTGGAATTGGCCACTCATTCGATGGCCCTGTCAGCGAATACATGGAGTGGCATTTCCCTTATGCTTTGGAGCCGCCATATCCCATCTCAACTTCAGCGTGTAAGGGGATGTTGAAGAGTGTAACCATCCTGTTGTCTCGGTTACATCAACTGTTTGTGATCACTGATAGAAGGAAAGAGCTTCCCTTCAGGAAGTTACTTGATTGGCTATGGTGGAAGTATGCTTTCACCTAGCCCCATGTAAAGTGTTTTATTAGTTTAGGATTGTATATAAATAATCTCCTTTGGGCATGTATCTTTATTCTGTTGCTTTTATTTTTTGGCCTATATTTTCAGCAGTGGGATGTTTTGAGCCTGACTCCATAGCCCAACAGCAAGGCACTAGATCTGCAAAAAGAGTCCTTAGAGCATCGTAGGGACGAATCTATCCCCCATTGAGCCTAATGTTAGCGACATTTATTTTCCTAGGCACAAGAGTATTCGGGTCTGCAAGTTGCATGAGAGGTGCTCGAGCGCAGCATGGAAAAATCTTGTCTTAAGGCTTCCAATCAAGTGAGCGGGTGAAATTACATTGTCAATGGCCCGGATTCATCCATAAGAGTAGATCAACAGTCATCGGGATATCGGGGCTACCAAGTTGACCAAGATATAGTGTCAAAGAAAGCGACTATATGCCAAGACTAAATCTGGGTTGTTTGATCCAGCGACACATAGTGCGAGATCTAGTCGGCATATCGGCATTTAGGAGTTCGAAGGGTGAAAGTCCCTTGTCATCTCACATCTCGAAACCCCGAACCCCGGAGTGCTGAAAGCGCACAGAGTTGGGCCCGCAGTATCGCGAAGAAGCCTCAGTCGTTCGTCCACAGGAGCCACCTAGCGCGAGATTAGGCTCCTTGCCTTTTTTCCCATCGCAACTTCGAAACGCAAGGAACAACTCCATCATATTTCCGATGCATGAGGTGTCGGGAGTGTCCAGGACCCGGGCCCACAGCATCATCAAGTGAATTCAGGACCGTCATATATAAGAGGGACGCGTGGCACCCAAGTAAGCCATCTAGGCATTTCGCTCATCACAACTGTGAATGAGCAAGGAATAACTCCCTCCATTCGCGAACGTCGAAAGTGCTTTGGGAATAAACACAGGGTCACAGCCCATCGTCACATGGGAAAATAGAAAGAGCTGTGAAAAAGGGGTCAGGGCTGTGAAGTCCAGTTGTCGAAAGGTTCATCGCGTTCTCCGGGTGCCATTTGATCCGACCTCAAGCCTGGTTTTCGCTTGAAGTAAATGAAGGTAAGAAAGAGTGGTTGAAACCTCTCTTCATGCATTAAGTGTAAGATATGGAGAGCCTGGCCAGCGGTCTGCTCGAGAGGGTCCTGTGTACAAGTTTTTCCAAAGAGGCCATGCCCAGTCCTCGATTAGCCAGAGGAGGTCTGCACACGCTAACTTGGCTCTTAATGGCTCAGCTACTCCCCTTACAGGAGCCATGCGTAGTTAAGATGGCGTCTGACGAAGGATATCTGTTCGAATTTGGCTGAAAGGACACCAAGCCTTGGGTGACTAAGCACGCCGTTGTTAAGAAAATTTTCTGAGTATATAGACTTAGTCTTTGTATTTTGTAAAGTATCGATGGTAGAGCGAAGCTCCCGATTGTAATGTTTTAACAGACACTCTAGTTCTCTGGTTATGCATCTGTATGTAAGATTTCTTGTTTAATGAAAGACAGTTTCCTTATTCCATCTAGTTTTCATCTCATACTGAGGGAGTTCATGATTGACTGATTCACATGAATTATTGTAGTTGTGTTATGATAAAGGATTTATTGTGGCACTATTGTATTCTTTGGTTTTCTGCATTTGAATGTAAGAAGATCTCGCGTTTAAATGCATTCTCCTACAGTCTTCTAGAAACCTGATGTTGACAACAGACCTTTGCATCTCTCTGATACAAGCCTTCCCCCTACTCACCCTTACTACAACTCATTGTCTGGAGTATGTCTAAGACCTCACTTGCCCATGCATGCCTGGCCTAGTTTCGGAGTTGAAACAATATCGTCTGAGTTTACTTCCATTCGATCACCCCTTTCATACACAAATCGTGACATAAACTGATGGGCGTCGGGCTCTGCTACTGCTACAACCCAGGAGTGACTTCCGTCGCCAACAACTTGCTTCTGATGTGAGGGGTTCCTAGGACCAAATTGTTGCATCTTTTGTTTAAGCTTTTGATCAATTTTGACAGCATATTGATAGGCCATGCCCAAGGCCGAGATGTCCAAAAACTCCATTTTGTCCTGGATGTATCTATGCAGACCACCACGATACTTGAGTACCAGATGTCACTCATAATCTTTGATATCCATCTTGGTGCATAAGGTATGGAAGATATTTGTGAACTCTGACACTGCTTGGTCTCTTTCTTGCCACAGTGTGGTCCATTTTGTATACAGGTCGTCATAACTTCTAACAGGGTAGTATTGTTCCTTGATAGCATCCCTGAAGGACTCTCAGGTGACCGCAACTGTAAATAATGAGGGTTCCTTTATTTATTTTTTCTCACAGAAAGTCTCCCACCAATCTTTCACATGCGGGACGGCTTTGAGGGGTGCAAACGTAATCTTTTCTTTGTTAAAAAATTTATGGACAGGAAAATACCCTTCTAGCAAATTTAACCATTTGTCTACAACATATGCATCTATCTGACCTTCAAATATGGGAATATCAAAATTGATTTGTACCTTGAAGGGGGTGGCACCTCCGTTCGAGGAAGATGTGTTGCCTGTTGGTAGTCGTCGAAGGATTTGCGCAAAACTATCTATCAATTCGTTCTTTTGTTGTGTGACGGCTTCCTCGAGCAACATTAAGAAAGGATCTCCTGTCTCATCGTCTTTATTTTCTCCCTCCATGAGATTTTGCTTGGGCGTGCAAGATATTTTTTCCTCAAGAGAAACAAGCTCGAGACCCAATTCTTTATACCCTGACCTCATCAGGGACATGCATTAAGAACGACAAGGAGCAGACCGCTCTGATACCACTGATCCAGATTTTATGAGCAGAACAAAAATGAATACATATTATTATTAATCTTAAAACAAAGACACAAGAATAACAAATATACAATAATAGAGATACAATAAAACAAGTTTATATTCAATAAGAAAATGTGTTGAAACTGTAAAATGCAGTGGAAAACAAGCTTGCTAGAATGGTGGCAGCTTATCTCTGAGAAGAGATGTGACGGTTGTGTTCATTCACCAGAAAATGGTTACAATGAGGATCTCTAATCCTTTTTACAATAAACAGGTATGCAAAAACCCTAGACATCCAAAAACTTAACCCTAGGAGATGAAGTGTCAAAAATCATGTGGGCTCATTGGGGTAAGCTAGTAAATGAACTTCTCGGGGTCATAAATTTTGCATACGATCTTCGTTTTAGGCACACGATAGCCTGTTGGAAAGGTCTATCCAAGGACTACACATGTTTCTATTAGACTCTATCTTTTGCTACAATTTGACTTTGGCGAGCCCAAAAAATGTTGTTTAAGGCCTCAAAACGGCCCCAGAAGTCAGGGACTCGAAAACTAGGGAAAAACTGTCAAACTGGAAAATTGTCAGAATGAGCAAGTTGGAATAGGTGGGAGGCCAATGACATCCATATGGATCATAAAGGGGCCTGATGTGAAAGTGATAATAGGTATATATAAAGATCATGTATTCATTATTAGAGATGTGAATTGTGATGTATGAATGTAATTGGTTATTTGGAGAAGGTTTTCCTAGTCTTTAAGGAGTTATTGTGTTCTATATTGGAGTTGTGCTCCACGTTCACATTCTGTACATAGTGTGTACCTATGTTATGTTATCATATTTTTAATCATTTGGATCATTACATTGCATACACAATGTTTTGGGTGATGCTCTTTTTGAAGATGATGATCTGTCGCATTTTGTAGTTGATAGAAACAATTCAAACTTGAACTAAAAGGACTCTTAGGCTACAAGGTAATAAGAACTTGATATGCCCTAGACTATAGAGGAAGTTGTCCTTAAAATGCATGTACGTGTGGAAGTTGTGATGAAGCTTTAAAGTTAGAGGCTCTTTTTCCTTTATCACTATGGATTTCAAGCAAGGTTTGTAAATATTTGTTCTAATACGTATAATATATTATACCATATGTGTGTGATATATTATATTATATAACCCCAACCAATGTTATATTTGTAGTAAAGTACTCTTAAAGTAAAACCAAACCCATGCACACTTCAAGTAAAACATATTTCTTTATAAAAAAAATTAGTTTCAAATATAAAGTGTTTAATGTATGAATGGACATAGGTACTTTATTCAAAAGTAAAGTACTTTTAAGAGTACTTTACTTTATAAATATATTTATATCATAATCAAAATTAATTTGTAAGTACTTTTTTCATTATGAGTACTTTTCTTAAAGCACTACCATAGTTAACTATGGTTTCCATCCACCATTTAGAATGTGACAACTCACCATCTTTCACTCAAACAATGCCAAGTCATCCCCGAGGGATGATGTCATCTTCTGAATTGTAATTGGCTCTTACAAAGTGGATTTTGGTGGTACATTTGTTTTTGAGACCTTTTTTTAGCTCAAAATTCCCTTAAGGAGAAGGTCTAAGTGAGGTTAGTTTTGAGGGGTCTAAAAGGAGATCATTACATGGTCAATTAGAGGAGAGGGGTAGTGGATACATGGAGATCAAGTGTATTTGAAGCAAAGGACTCATTAACTGATATATAATTCACTACACAATCTCCTCTTCTGATAGTAAAATAGGCATATTTAGCTAAATGAGGGATATGGTCGGTTTCATTCAAGATGATTGATGGGCTCCCTATATGGTATATTGCTAGACGATCACAACTTCTTTTACCAATCCAAAACCTTGCTAAAACCTTATATCTATCATAAGAAATGGCTACTCTACTGATAACCAACTCTTAGATTTATTTATATGGTTTGGATTCCATTTAGTATTTTCTTATCTATAAATATGATCTTAAGAAGTCTTTAGTTGTTATAATTAACTTGTTATATCATAGGATTTTTCCTATTACGTGCTAAACCTTGGAAATGAGTGTGGATGATTCTTTAGAGCACGAAGAAGCTATGATTTTGAAAGGATCACCAGGGAACTCTATGAATCAGCATGGTTATGGTCAAATGAGTGGTATGGTAGCAACATATTAATCCCAATAACAAATTGTGAAAATAATCAATGAATTAATGCATAAGCCAACATGGGATAGGGCATAACTATCTAATTCGCTTCCCACGAGAATATTAGATGGGGTTGTGGGCATTTATGTGTTCAAGTTCACTTTCAACATCCCGATTTTGGCATCATGAGCCTCCTGGGAATAGTTCTATTTTTTATCAAAGTATCCACAACCAATAGAACCAAATTCAACCTCCATAATAGGGTTGAATGCATCTGACAACCAATTTGAAGTTTCTCTTGTACAACATCTAGCATTAAGTTGTTAAATGTTCCAAGTCTGTTAATGAATGCATGTATTTTGTTAAATTATTATTATTTCATTTTCTAGTCTAAAATTGGCATAGAGCCCAACATATTATATATGGGAGAAGACAACTTTGAAAAGGGGATTCTGAGTGAATTTGTGAGTAAGGATTGAGATCAAAGTTGTGTAAAAACATTTCCATTATCTTTAATACAAATCTGAGTTTATGTTGTAAATTGTAAGTGTGTTATAGAAACAACTAAGTATTTTCTTTAGGCAACTCGAACCCATGATCAAGGGCCCACTCAAAGGTACCAGCTTCCTAATTCTTTTCTTTTTGTTTTTAATTTCATTTATAGCATTAGATTTCATTACTTCGATAGTCATTTAATTAAAGTTTCTTCTTTATAAATTTGAGTTAGAGTGACAAGGTCCTTTTAGATTGTGGTTTTTAAAGCAAGGGGCATCATAGACTATGAAATTCTACTATCTGTGTATCAATCCAAAAGAGGCAGCCACAAGTTGGACTTTATTTGGGCTTGTCAATTTCACTTTTTGCAGAAAATTGTATCACTTAGATTTATCATAGAAATTGTTGTTGTGTTTATTTCTTTAAGTGTGAAAGAGTCAAATATAGTTTGTCGTTGAAGTGATTTCTTTTAAATGTGTGATACTAGGATATAATGTGTTATAGTAATCATTTGTATTAAGTATGCAAAGATGTTATGAACATAAGTATATATAAAATATATAAATATAACAAATAAATAATTATTAACTACTAATGAAGAGACACTTCATATGAAAGGTCATGTCTCTTATGAAATGACACTTGCGTGGGTATATATACAAGTCCTCATTGTCATTGTAATGTCATACTATCATATCTCATTCTTATACATTTTACTCAATATAATATTATTTCATCCTAAATGGATTAACTTATTTTATCCCACTTAAATTGGATATTCTTATAATTGTCAAACAAGTTTGTTTGTCACAATGATATCAAAGCTTCATTCTTGATCCTGGCCTTTGGCCGCTGGACCTTTGGTCAAATTTTGTTGCTTGATGCAACATCACTACAAGCCTTTAGACACAACTACAGTTTATCAGAGCTTCTCTGATTTCTTTAGGTTCCTTGACCATAATTGTCCATTGGCCATTTGAAGTCTAAGATTTCCATTGCATAATAAAATGTTGGAGAAAAAAAAAAAAAAACATTACAGAAGCACCACCCTTTACAATTCATAATTTTAGTGAAGAAAATTACCAAGCTGCAAACTCGAAAACCAAAGTATTACAATACCATATGAAATTAATTAGTTCAAGGAATTAATTAGAGTTGTATAATTTGTATTAATTGCAGAACTTATTGTCTGTATAGCCACCCAGCCGCCTATTTTGATTGTACATCCATCATTAATTTCACACAACAAAAGTTCATACAATCCAACCATCATTCAACCGCCTGTCTTTTATGTGCCTACACCATACACAAATTTTCAGGTAATTTTCATACATTTAATTATCGATGGTACCATGTTATTGTCGTACCGTTCTGTACGATTGTCTTTACATACATGGACCTCCAAATTTCTTTTTCTTCTGTCCATGCACGCCAATCCTGCAATTTTTGTACAACAAATGTTTAAAAAAATATTGTAAGTGTCATTTGTACGCAAAGGCGTAGCTAAGGTCCAAATGAAATGGACCTTTGCCAGCAGTCCTTTCATGGCATCTGGACTCCCGTCGTCGATCACCTCCGCCCTCTGGCCGGCTACCCATCCATACACGCCATACCATACACGCCTACACACCATCCCATACATCCCCGCCATCCCAACATCCCCGCCATCACTTCACCACCTACCCACCCATCCCCACCATCAATTCACCACCTTCGTATCCCTCCTCCACCTAAACTCATTGCGATTGTCCGTGTCCCGCCTCTGTCATTTTTTGGTTCATGTTTGAGTGTTGGAGTCTTCTGGAGTACTGGAGTTGCTTCTTCTGCAGAAGACATCTCCTCCCACAGCTTTCCAACGGTGTCCCATATTAACATACAAACATCTCCTCGAGAAAATGTGGATGCCGATCTAGAAGGCCTAATCCACCTTATATTTCATCTTTTGAAACTCATGAACAAGGTAAGGTAGATCGCAATCTTTCATCTCTATTTGAATGTGAGTTTGTCTTTCAAAGAAAATGGTCATTTATATTCAGAGAAAAATTCGATAGAAATTGAGATGCCTGGTATAGTCCACATGTTAGAGTTCCAAGGACATAGTTCCTCCACTCCCCAAGGGTTTTCAGGGCCTCTGAAGTTCTCCAAAACCTTGAAAAATCTTGAAACGGTTTGGATCTATGTCTTATGCGAATTTTTTACTTCGCCATATTCCAGTGACGATGAGCTTTTCTGGTATGTTTTGGATAACCCACATAATATTCCATATAACATTCCACCTGTGTAGGATAAAAATTACCCAAAACCATCCATTTTCCAGTGAAGTTCCAGCCAAAAAATCCGGTTGAAATTGAGATCCCTGGTATAGGTTCACATATCATAGTTCTAAGGGCATAATTCCTCCACGCCCCAGGGGTTTCAAGGCCTCTGAAGCCATCCAAAACCTTGAAAAATCGCTTGAATCTACGCTTTCTGTGAATTTTTTGTTTCGTTGGCTTCCGAAACTTTGAAAAATCGCTTGAATCTATGCTTTGTGATTTTTTGTTTCATTGGATTCCGGAAACTATTTAGGATAACCCATATAATATGCCCTCCACCTCTGGGTGTTTTGTTTTTCGTACCAACATTCTGTACTGTCTCGTTTTTTCATTTTTTTCATAGTCTTTTTTATAACTTTAATCCACCCTGAAGGAAACTGTAGATCAAAGTTCTATTATGTGAAAAAGCATTGAGTATATTGTTAGTTTGTGTTACAAGACGATATTGAATATATTAGTTTATTTAATATAGTTATTTTTGCATGGTAATAATTATCAATTGTATTAAATGAAAGTAGGGGTTGTAGTGATATCATATTACTTGTTACAAAATGATTTACTCTTTTCTTTAGACCACTCATCCTCTAACCCCACTTCATATGGAGATCCCACTTCATATAGTTGAGGGGATAATGCTTTCTTCCTTTTAAGTGCCTATGAATTGTTTTATAAGTTGATTGCAGAAAGAAATACATTGAAAGTACATAGCTAAACCTTGTTTGGAACTCCCATTGTGTAGTTGTATTTGGAAAGTGAGGATTAAGATCACATTGTTTTGGTTTGGTTTGCTTTTCTTTTCCAAATCTACTTTTTGGATTTCTTCCTCTTGTAAGTAGTGGACAGTTGAGTTGTTTCCTTACAATGTCAACTTAAGTTGGAGTCACATTTGCTTCCTCCTTTCTTTGTTGCTTTTTAAATTAGCGGGGCATCCTCATTAATGGGTTCTTGATCCTTCTCATCCCCTTCCCTCTCAAAGCCTTTTTCTTATTCATGCACAATTTGCTCATTTTCCCCTCTAGTATCTCCCCTTCTTCATTTTTGTGTTGTTTGTCCTCACTTAGGACCTCAAATCCTTTTGCTTCTTCATGCATGTCTTTCCCATTCTCCTCCTCCAGTATCTCCCCATCTTCATTTTTTCGTTGTTTTTCCTCACTTAGTACCTTCGAGCAATTTTTTGGGGTGGCAATTAGGTATGGTTTTTGGGTTAGTTGGGTTGGAGTGGGGGATACCTTCTCTTTTATTTGTTTACTCTTTGCATGGGTGGTTCCTTTTCCCACTAAGTCAATGGAAGGGTTTCCCCTTTTTGCAATCTTTAGCAAAATGTACATATTCATGGCACTTGTTGCATTTGAACAAGAGTTCTTCGTAATCCAATTCTTGGAGGTAATACTAGTTGTTCAAATTCAACTATATTTCACCAGGTCATGATCCTTTCTCTACATCCACTTCTTCACATATTTTCTTGCATGCATACTCACTTGCCTTTGGTGTCACTTTATTGATGTATTTTTCATCATTGGTCCCTATTACCTAGAAATTTGAGTTGTCCCAAAAGATGTGTGGTGAATGCATGAGACAAATCCATACTAGTATCGCTTTGGGAACATCCTCTTTAGAGTTAAAATCTAACTTCCAATGGTTCAAATACAACCTTTGGGGAGCATAAAATATGGACCATTTCTAAATATCATGTCATGATCTTCCTTTAACTGAAACAAAAAGACGATGTAACTATGATCAAAAAGGAAAAAGGTCAATGTCCCTTGTTTTAAGGGAGCCCAGTGTTCTCTCAACCAAAATTTGATTACCTTGTTGTTTGTCCATTGCCCCATGACTTCCTAGATCAGTGCCTTTTCTACAAAGTGGAGGCTTTTCTCCTGGGAGAGATTCAATTGTAATTCAAATTTCTGGAACCACTACTAACTTCGACCTAACAAATATCACTTTGCCAATTCGACCCTATTTCCCTTGCTTCATTACCCTATTTCCCTTGCTTCTTTGCCTAAACGACTAGGGTTGAAATTTGCAACTTCACTCTCAAAGGCACTAGAACTAAACTTAATTAACTTCCCATCTATGTCAGCTACCGAGCTACCAACAACTACAATCCTAGGGTCCCATGCCCTCTCTTGGAACTCCCTACGGTGGATCATACTCAACCAAACCATCTAAGTGAAATCAACCCCTGTCTCAACCAAAATTTGATTACCTTGTTGTTTGACCATTGCCCCATGACTTCCTAGATCAGTGCCTTTTCTACAAAGTGGAGGCTTTTCTCCTGGGAGAGATTCAATTGTAATTCAAATTTCTRGARCCACTACTARCTTYGACCTAACAAATATCACTTTGCCAATTYGACCCTATTTCYCTTGCTTCWTTGCCTAAACGACTAGGGTTGAAAATTTGCAACTTCACTCTCAAAGGCACTTGTTCCTTCATTTGCAGCCATGGCAATTGTTGCTTACTCGATATGATTTTGTGTGATCAGTTTCTCTTGTAACAATCACCTTAAGATTTTGGCGTAGGCTAAGGTCCAAACAAAATGGACCTTTGTCGACAGTCCTTTTCCGGCGTCTGGACTCCCATAGCCGATCACCTCTGCCATTGAGCTCGTCTAAAAAATATTCTCCCTGCCTTAGCATAGCATGGTCTAAACAAGGTGAATCTAAGGAATGCCTTCCTTTCCATTTTAATTGGGAAGGTCAATGTTGAACCTAACAAGGAGGGTTCTGAATAGGGAATTGAAATCTCTGTATAAAATTAAAATTACTCCACAGCTAATCATTTTCTGAATAGGAACTTGAAATATATATATATACGGTACGGCTAATCATTTCCCCCCAATCTAATATGGCTTTGTTGTTGAATAAATGATTTTTTCCTCAATTTTTTTTTTAAAGTAGTTTCCTTGATATTCAATTGAATCAAAGGAAACTTTCCAATACATATAGTGAAAGAAGGCTCGAAGCCATTACAACAATATACTTATTCATGTCATTTTTTAAGGGAATTGAACCCGAGTGGCGAGGACAACAATCATTCCTCTCAACCATCCAAGTTGTACCCAATTGATAAAGGATTTTTTTCTCAATTGTATTCATAGTATATAAACTTCTATATATTGAATAGATCATTATACCAAAGGGTATACTCAAGAAACCTAAATCAGTGTTACAAACTAAGACTAAACAAAAAACTTGGCAAGGTCGAAGAGTAAGAATTTGGCTTGATCTTGGGAAAAAATCGGATGATACAAATATTGAAAAGAGAAAAACTTGGCAAGCCTGTAACAATGCATCTCCTATTGTCCCTCGTAAGTTGGATTGAGTGAGAAGATTTATTTGTTTAGGATTTTTTGTGTACCCATCCTCATTTTTGAATTGTAGTGTTATGATGATTATAGATGTGCAACATTCCGCACTTGTGGCTTCAACCCTAGAACGTAGACAGATACGATGTCATTCTAGTTCTCCTACTATGCCAGGCATATTTGATGTAACCAAAGTTTGGATACTATAGTGTAATTTATTTGATGCTACGATGGAATTTGACCAAAATTGCATCGTTACATTATAGATGCAGGAACGTCTCATGTACCGAACAATGAGATGAGTATTATGCCAGTACATACATACTCATACTTATCTCACTGTTCAGTACATACCAGAATAACTTCCTTGTATAGACAGTTATTTGTCATTTGTGAATGACTTGCTAAGACCATGCTGGATAGAAATCTGAGTTTATAATAGATAATTAGTGCTTGTGTAACAGAGTTGAGGTTAGGTCTTACCCAAAGATTAGATCGTCCTTCGATCAACTCCAAGACAATAAATTTGTAGTGGTATCATGGATAAGAAAGCTAATAACAACTCCCCTTATAATGATCTCAATAATATGAGATATAAGAGGTAGGCTAACTTTTGAAGATTACATACATATTTTGAAGCTTCTAGGAAAGCCAATAACTCATGTGCAATGATAAAATATTGTATTTATAGTTATAGCTAGATTGAATCATGGTTAGTGTATTATGATAAAGTTGCGACAAAGTGAGGAATAATTTGAGACGGTGAATCTAGAATGCTTTACATGGAATGCACTAAATGTCTATTCTTGTATGTTTTGAGGTGAAATCCCCTCTAATCCTTTTTGTATGGGTCCTCATATGGAGTCCTTGTTTTGAGGCTAAGGAAACATTGGAGTATGCTTCCATATTTTCTAGTAAATGTTGAAGTGAGAAGTGCTACAAGCTAACAATCATGAACAACTCGAATGTTCTATAAAAGATTCTTCTGCACTTTGAACTGTAATGCTCATTCAAGACATAAGGCACAGTTTTTGAAATGTACATTAATCTGAGGTCTTCTACAAGAATAAATGTATCCTTGCATGGGAAATGGTACCACAGTTTCGAAGCTCAATAAATTAGTCTATTGTTCTAACTTGAACATTGTTGCAAATAAATACAAGGCATAACTGAATTGCACCAAATCAATTAATATCAATCAATTTAGAGTTTACCTCAACTTAAATGTGAATATATTAAGCATACTAACATCCTAGCTTGTTTTGAGTGAATCGCAGGAACATCTATGGAATATTACAAGAGGAGGCATGGCAAAGAGACCATTATTGAAGCTAGGTCAAACAAAGGAGGGGAAGGCCCCATTTACAACGACACTGCTTGCATTGTGGAAAACGGCATGGCATATCAATGGGGAGAAATTTACCAGATGTTCCATCGAGATTCCTATCCCGAGGTATCAAATGATGATCGAGATTTGGGTGTCTACCACACTCTAAAAAGGTCTCGACTTTATCATATAGTTGCACATCCTGAAGTGTTCCCATGTGCAGAGGCTATTTCTTGGATCATCCATCGAACTGACATTGACAATAGGATGATAAAAGATATTGAAGGGAAAGCTATTGCATCGTTCCAGGCCTCAACTATACATGCATGTTATAAGCTTCCTACTGAAGAGATTCAACTCATAGATGAATGGATGTTGAAATGTCCTCTAGATTGCAGAGAAACAATTAAGAATTGATGGGTTCCAAGTGTAAGTTTTAGATCAAGATTCGGAGATTATCCCACGAAAATGTTCATAACCCCTTACAGATATGTTGCAACCCTTATGTGTAGGCTTTATGGAGAAGAAGACATTTCAACATTCAAGGAATCTTGGGTTCCCTTACTACACACTATCACAACTACTGGTCATATATTTAACTGGGCGGCTATCCTCTCAACCAACCTTGAAAAGTTCATATCAGTAGTAAAACATGCAGTGTTGGGGAAGCATCTTCATTTCCACATGTCATCCTACCTATTGGATATGGTTTTCCAAGCACATGCTTACCCAAGAATGGGTTGGAGATGGAAAAAGAGTGGTCTCCCTATTCATGTCTATTGTCATGACTTGTGGGGGCATAATTATCGAGTGCACTATCAAAAGATTTACGACCACTTCTTAATTCCGTTGTTCCAATTGTTATTCTGCGCCCGAGCACCATGCATGTCATAGAAAGCAATGGAAGCTATCAGTGAAATCGACGATTGGTTTGTACTTGAGAATGAGACTTATATCAGGATCTACGGATCAACCAAACTTCTACACGTACTTCTCAAATTTGTGCCTGACAAACTGGTGTTGCAGGAGGTAGCATACCACACCCTTGTACATGGGGTTGGGGCATCCCTTTCCAAATATAAGAAATTGTCATGGCCACCACTACCATTCTATGTGGGATCCTACAGTTTCAAGAACTCAAAGGAGGCACATGCTAAGGCAGAAGCTTTGGCAACATTCCATTTCGGGGAAGGAATATTCCATAGATATGATCCTCGGAAGGTTGTCAGCCAAGACTGTAAACTTTGCAAGCATAAGTGGCATTATGAATATGAAACATGGAGAGATGAGGATATATACAAAAAGGCACATAATTATGATGAGGTTATCTTAAGAAGGGGAGGTAGCTCTACGACTAAAGAAAACTCAAAGGTTGAGAAAGAAAATGAAGCTAAAAAAGCATAAGCTAAGGAAAAAGATGAAGAAGAAGGTGCAACTAAAGAAACAACAGAAAAAGAAAAATTGGAGAAGGATCATGAAGCACTCCTAAAAAAGATAGTTGAAGAAGAAGTTGTAGCTAAAGCAGTAGCAGAAAAAGAAAGGTTGGAGAAGGAGCCTGAAGCACTTCGTCATAAGAAATCTAAAGAAGAAGTTGCAGGTAAAGCAGCAACTGAAAAAGAAAGGTTGAAGAAGGAGGTTGAAGCACTTCGGCATAAGGAAGAAGCAGAAGAAGAAATTGCAATAGCAGAAGCGGAGAAGAATAGGAAGGGAGAAGAGGAACAAGATCAAAGGAGACTCCGAGCAGAACAAGAAGAAAAACTCAAACAAGAAGAAGAAGAAAGGAAAAATAAAGAGGAGGAAAAAAAAGCACGAGAGGAAATCGATGACACTGATCCCATGGATACCAACCTACTTGAGGCTTCTAGCATACCATTGACTAGAGGCCATTTCCATATGGGAGAACTAGGGTTGGGGGGGTTAACGTCCTTCAAAACTAGCAGAGTGGCAGACCTAGACTCTTTCATATTTGACAGGGCCCAGGGCAAGATTATACAATGAACTGTAAGAAAATTTACCATTTCAGGTGTTCAACCAGTTACAGAAACCACAGAAAGAACAATAGTCCCAGACACTAGTGAGGATCCTATAGTTATGGCCTCCGCTAGTGTAACATTTACAATGGCCACGGAGAAAAATATCAGAGACTATACCAAAGAAATAGGAAAATACAAGGCTCGAAACATGGCCCTAGAGGAAGAAAATAGATGTTATAAACAGGAAAGGAACAGTGTCACAGAGTATAAAGCATGTGCTAATGAATTACACATAGAATTATGTGATATGGCAAAGAAAGTATATCCTTGTCTACAGGAATTCCAAGACATAGCTGCTCGAATTTTGTCATTATCTGATCAGGTTAAGAAGAAGAACATCGAGCTGACAGGAGTGTGCATCGCCATTGATGATCTAAATAGGTGGCCTCAAGAACATTCAGATGCACCCCAAGAAGTCCCAAAGATGATCGAAGAGGAACATCGAATGAACTATAAAGCCATTGCAAGGGCCCAAAGCACTGGAATTAAGTTGGAGCAAGACATAGAATACTCCTTGCAAGCGACTTTACTTGTTGGCAGATAAATTGATTGAAAAATGCAGGTTGCTCAAAATCAGGGATTTGGGAAATCCAAGGCCAACAGAGCAAGTTTTTGCAGAATTAGAAGAGGCCATGAATGTTAGGGAAATCTCCATAAGCATAACTGAAAGAGTAACCCAAGGAACTTTAAAAGAACATATTGTTGAGCTAGCAAGAGAACATCATATGTTAATTTCTTACTTTGCTACTTTGAAAAATAACATGAAGACTGTAATTCAGAAAAAAAACCGATTATTCAATTACATTAGAAAGTTTTCCTTTTAGGAGAACTGGAATGATCTCCTCTTATCATAAGATTTGGACTGTCTATCTACAAAATCAAGGCTAGGGAGGAGAATAAATTTCTAATTTTGTAATGTATTGTATAAAGTATTGTGTTAATGTATTATTAAGATGATTAGCTATATACCCAAGAGCACTCGACAAAAAAAACTCTTACTTTTTGTAATTTTGGAGAACTACGTACTGAAATTTTAATGAAAAGAAGACCTCAGGGCCATTTTTGTAGGGGAAGTGAGTTAGCGTTGTGTGATGCACTCGTTGAACTGTTTCTAGTTTGTGTTTTGTCATCTTCACTATTGTAAAGTTATATTATCCATATGACAAAATATTATTTTGTGAGTTTCCATGGCTTTACTTAGACTTGGACCTACTAATTCTACATGGGGTGTCATTTTACATGAAAAAACATTCTTATTGTAGTAGTTGATTATTTTGTCTTGTATTTACTAAGATAAATACATGATTATTTTTGTAGGTTTTTGTCTTGCTGCAGAAGATGGATAAAAATCATAACTTTGAATAAGATGGCCATAGTACAGTTTTTTATTTTCTCTAAACAATTGATGTTTTGATTATTTGTTTATTTACTAGATAGATAACATGGTCTTATTAGTGATACAGTGTATTACATGAACTAAATATATCACTGCGTAACTATTTCAGGAGGATTCAAATTATAGAGTTCTTAAGGAAAACAATGGGCACAACTACTTTTATTGTTTGGCCAGTGAATGCAATGGTCTACGACGTACCAAGTGTTCTACATTTAATCAACATAGAAAAGAAGTACATTCTTGGGGACCCATAACATTACATGTTGGTACGCCACGTGGCTTTTGGTACAAGCTTAGATCTGAATCCAATTTGGAAATAGATCGTTACCGAAAAAATTACGACATTAAATATCGTTATAAGAAGAATAGAAAGGTTGTTGAGACCATTGCCATTCGAAAAGAGGTTCAAAATGCGGTACGCTGTTTTTTTTAATGAAATTTTATTTTCAGGTATTTTCATTAAATTATGTTTTACTGATGTATGCATTTTGTTTTCATGTTACAGGGAGTGAATTGTGCTCAAGAGTTGAGTGCAAATGCTTTGGAATGTGTGAGAAGACGCGTTTATGAATATGACGCTCAATCAAAGGAAAAAAAATCAGCATTAAAAAAAAATGTTCTCAAGAAAATCATGAAGGACAAAAATTGGAGTATGCTATGTAAAATGTTTAATGAGTCACCACCCGTAAGAGCTATTCAAATTTGTATTTTTTTTTTGTTGGATACAAATTCAATACTACATGGTATTTAATAAAATCACTTTTTTTTAGCATGTTTTTCTTGCAACAAAAAAATTTGTCTACCTCCTCCCAATGTAAAGAAGGTGGTACATTATCTATTGAAGAGTTACCCAGTGTACATTTTGTAAGATACCACATGTTTTGTTACATAATTCTACAAAATACTAAATGAAAACCCTTTTTATTGACATATTTTTTGACAATGGATGTATTTATTTGAATATATGCAAGAAAATATTGTATCTATTGGTGATCCATCTTCATCGGATATCAAGGAAAGGGTGGATGGTGTTAAAGATGGGGAAGGAATGAGTCAAATTCCTATTGTTGGGGAAAATGTTGAAACTCCTTTTAATTCACCAAAGTTTGATACTTCTGCTGACCAAATTTCAAACCCATTATATGATAAGACACCAGACGTTGTTGTTGAAGAAAATTAGATATTTGATAGTATTGACACAATTCATTGTTTCGAGCAAAGTTCAAAGGCTTTGTATGATAAGACACCAAACACCATCGCTGAAGAAAACGAGAAATTCCATACTAATGACACTATTCAATGTTCCTAGGGGAAATGCTCTTGGCCAATATTTGATATGACACCAGATAGTGTTCCCTTAGGCCCACCAACTTTTGATAGGACTCTCATGGGATTAGATGACCCATTTGATTTTTCAATGAATTTGCAGCCATCTTCTTATAAATGTGGTGAAGATCCAAGAAAAATTGTCCTTGATGGGAAAGAAACAACTTTGTTTATTGAAGACAATCGCAGTGATGGAGAGGACTTAACTATGGTAAGTCATGGAGAGGTAAAAAATGTGGTAAATGAGGGTGATATTAGAGAATCATCTATGCTAGAAAAAAACAAATTTGCGCACAAATGCACGCAGCAGGGGTCGCAAAAGGACCTTTCTCACCCCAGATGGAGCAAAGGGTGGGAAATCCAATTATCGTCACCCATCATTCTATTCACAATCTATTGCCCAAACAAAGAGGACATGCACATGCACTATAAAGAAAAATAGGCGTGAACTCTTCCTGTCGATACTTTATAATATCTATCGAGTTTTTCACATTTAAATATATTGTTTTTTGTTAATGGATTATAATATCTATACTATGTTTAAAATGAAATTTTTTTTGTATTCAAGTATTTTTTATGTTTCTTTGACAGGTAACACTTGCAACGAAAGGTAACAAAAGAGGGGGCAAGATGCATATACAACACAAGGTTCAGTGCAGTGATGGATTTTTTGAGCTTTTGTATAAGGAAGCTCATATCTACTTCTGTGTATTGAAGGGCATGATGCTTGGAATTCAATATACCTTAAAAAGAGTTGCAGAAGAGAGACGATAAAGTTGGTGTAGTGTCCCCAAGGCCGAGCCCCGTTGCAGATCATGTTATATGCAAAGAATTGTAAATATGGTCTATAGGCTGGTGAGCCAAGTTTTGAATAAGCTGTAGGCTTATGAGTTTTGTTAGGCCAGGGAGCCTAAGTGTTGAAGGCCAGGAGCCCGTTGATGTAATTATATGTATGCAGGTCAATTAATAAAATATAAATACCGCCAGTGCAGACCGACCACGATGAATGAGTGATGGGGGATTGAGCGTCCACAGATTGGGCAAGGAACTAGGGGCTAAAAAGGTGGGAAAAGGGCT
>ML793136.1:243019-254491 GCA_009831015.1 Picea engelmannii
CCAGGCTGATATAAGCTTTAAAAACAGAATTTAAATCCTAGGAGATTTATTCTTTCAGTGTTTTCTATTGCCATATAATTTAACCGAGCTCACAGTATTACAATGTACTGCAGAATTTTGGACACCTTGATCATATCAAAGTTCATCAGAATCATGTGTATCAATCAAAATTAGTGAGCACTGTGTTGTCAACAGTTTGACACCTTTACTATGGCATATATTCAGCAATTAATGTCAACTTGTTCCCTAATATCATTGTATCCGAGACATGTAATATGGCAGTACTTCGCAGTGAGAGATGACTTCAGAATTTATAAGGATTGGGAGAGAAACTTTTCCAGAAGAAAAACTTGGATTCGCGACCATGGCTAACAGTGAGTAACCCATAACAAAATACCACCCTTTTGCAAGTTGAGAAGAAAATTAGAGCTATTCTTAAGAATTTTGGTAGTTTCTTGGGTACTTTGAAGCTTTCACTTTTACTGATAAAACACTACTAAAACACTGAAAATTCTGGCAAAAGAAGATTTTGTTTGTTTGGTTTGAAACAGCCTTGGTAGATGTAAGGTCCAGGGTAAGTTTTGCAGCAAATTTATGAGTGGAAGAACCAACCAGGATGTTACCTTGTTTCTTGAAGTACCCAGGTCCCACTGATGTTTATGCATCAAGTTACAGCAATTTACAGTCCAGTGCTAGCAAAGCCAAGAGACAGAGACGGGTGGCTTGGATAGGGGCAAGGTTCCGACTCTGCTGTTGAAAACACTATTAAACTTACTGACAATTTGTTTCACCTTCCCCACAAGTACAACCCCCTCACATTCCCTCACCTATTTGTTTCACTGAGTGTTGGCAATTTGCAGCCACATTTTGCATAAGATCTACTCCAATTCAACTGTCTGCCAACATAGGAAAAAGACAGGAGACAGTGTTGTAGTTACTTCCGTGGTTAATATGTGTGCACAAACTAGAGAGATCGAACCTTCATCCACGTAAACTGTATAGCATTTAAAGCTTTCAAGGTAAAAGGACTGATAGAAAGCACCCTTCCATATTTGCTAGGATTAAAATCCTAGTGCGATTGCTTTGCCCGATGAATGCTGTATTCTCCAAGCATGCTGGAGACTACATCCATTGGATGTAACAAATGCAATAGTTTATATTGCTATTTGGCTGATAAAGCAGCAATATATGAGGGGTCATGGATAGTAACAAGCCGCTAACATGTCGACAGGATTCGATCCTCTCCCAACGATTCGCGGGACTGTAAATTAAACAACGGAACTCGTAAAACAAATCAATTACCCCTCGAAACCCAAACGATCAATGTCCAGGTCTTGAATGAATGAAACCCAAACGAGCAATGTCAATGGAATGAATATTCATACTTTCGGTTTGGTTCGTGAATCATGGCGTACCTCACTCTTTAATGGATGACATAACGCGAATTGGAAAGGAGTTTTTTGTAGATAGAAAACAAATTATTTCCATTTTCCTTGGTTATCCTTATGTACTTTGTAATATCCTTACTTTCCTTGTACCCTTTACAATACTAATTGTTTCTGATCATGCCACTGATCCATTGGAATTTCATTTCGTGTAATTCTTTATTCCATGTGGAAGTTCAAGCTGCAAGCACAAGAAATAATGGTTCCGAACACCCCACTGGAGAATGTGATGTTAGCAAGTCTGATTCGAAGATGCCAGCTGATAACTGGACGTCTAATAATCAGATAGTGGGAGGATCTGATTCTCATCCTCGGGAGGTTGATTTAACAGCATCCATCAGCAAGAGAAGTAGAAGTGAATCTGAGAATGATGAACAAATGTCCGAAAGAAAGAAAAAACACAAAAGGACCAATAAGGTCAAAAGGATGAAGAAACAAGGCACATATTGACACAACCAGGAGTGTGCATTGTGTCTCCCAGATGCTTGGTATGTGTCAGCTTCAAACTTTATTCATATTTCCAGAACATTGAAAGTTTGATGTTTATCTCAGTTCTTGTTTTATTTCCTTTGACTCATTATAGCGTAAATTGATATTTAGTTATCTCTGTTGTGGCTACATGACACAATTTATTTTCTTGGTCTTATTGTTACTTTATTTTATGTCTTCAATCTTTATAAAAGAGCCTGAAGCTGTTCAGAATGATTAAAGAGTATTGTTGTGATATTACTGTTTGTACTGAGGCATAAAGGATGAGGCATGCACCAATGCCCAACACTGCCCGTAAAAGGAAGCATAAGAATAAGACATGTTTATTAGCTAGATAATATTCTATATTTCAGAGGGAGACTTGATCGAGGGTATTCTTAATGCAAAGGGGTAATAGACATTGAATTGGCTTGCACTCATATTAGTTGGTTGGGTGTGAAATCTAACAAAGAGGTCACTTGTTACAGATAGTGTGTCAGAAGGACTAATAAAGGTTAAGTGCTAATTATGGTATGTGTCATTGGTGGTTTGGTTAACCAACTAGTAAACCCCAGTGTGAAGAAGTAATCAAGGATCACATTCATGTTCATGAATAAAGAATGTGATGTATACATGTATGTGTTTATTTATTAGCACAACGCTGCAGTGGAGTCTTAAAAGTTAATCCTGGGTATCACAAGATACAAGTGTAGAGTTAAAACATTTTCCTTGATTTCAAAGTTTAAATCTTAAACGAATAATTGGGTTCTTGTTCATTTATATTTTTCTTGAAGACTGCTCTACTCGATCTAATGTTGCCTACCATATTATCATTTCCAATACCATTGTCTTCTGCCACTAGAATGGCATTGCATAGAAATAGCTGACAGGATCGTTGCTCTGAATAGTGAATCATATTAACATCCTCCAGAGGTAATGTTTCTGTGCGTATGAACAATCATAACTGCATTGAGAAAGGACATTGTCACCTTCTTTCCCCTTGAATTTTGGGAATAAACACTGATAAATTTTTAGCATTGTCATTCTAGCTATCACATAACAAGTTGCCACTTATCACACTATAATATGGAGCTTAGCAGTTAATAGGAAAGGTCCCCCAATCCTGTAAATATGCCTCTTCAGTGTCCAACTGAAATATTGTGAAGCAAATCTCATTTGTTCGTAATGATTGCCTGAGCTCATGCATGTCAGTGAGATTTTTCGTTATTTTCAATTTTTTGACATAATTGTTTTGGAAACATGCTTGATACCATCTTTGCAATATAGTGCTTTACTTCTCAATGCTGAAAATGCATACTTGTATGTCCATTGCAAACTAGTGCCTTAGGAGTGAAGTTTACATCTGGAAGGATGTATTCCTTACATGGAATGCTCCTTTAATCATTGCCAAAGCTAATAGTGTCTTTGCACTTTACCATTTTAATGAGTCCAGTCCCTGCACCAAGAGTGGCATAAAAGGTGGAGACTAAATTCTCGTCTATTCCCCGTGATTTTATATACAAAGTACTCTTTTGTTGTTTTTCTTTTTATAAGATACCTATTCTTATGTGTTCATATATGCAAATACTATCTTTTGTCATTATTACTAAATAACAATTACTTTTGTACTTGTCTGCATCTCCATTTAATTTCAATTTTGAATCTATTCTTCTGGGTCCTCTATGTTATCCTGAAGAGGGTAATATAATCCTTTATGGGCTCCTGTACTCTTCCCTTTTACTGTAATTTTTTATTCAATTTGTTAACTCCACTACAGCTTGTGGTTTTTCCCAATCTTCTACGAACTGAAGCCAACTGTAACTTTTAGATATGATTCTTGATATGGGTTTTGTATGTTACTATGACGTGACTTTGTAAATGAGAGGGCTAGCCTCTTACCAATTGGAAAAACTTTTGAGCGTTTCGTAATGCACATAGATCTTGGAATTTTGTCTCACAACTTTTATACCTTGTTTGGAAGATATACGCGCTACCACCGCTTCTGCATTTTGTATTTCCACATATATCAAATGCACCATAGATATCCCTGTATCCCTACTAGTTGTATCTTGAATTAGAGTGGATAAAGTCTGTCTTCCGCCTGAGTCTAGTCTTTTCCTCCTAAAACAGATGAGCCAGAAAGTAGTCTATTCTATCCAAAATACATCTGATCCTGCAAATATTTCAAGTGGTGTGAATTCATAACATAATGTATCCAAGGGCAGTGGTGTGAATTCAGAACATAAGGCTTCATCTCTCTTCCCGTCACGTTATCGTCCGTACAGGCTATACCATGCCAGTTGACGTGGCTTTGTATGGAGATATGTCATCCCTTGTATGGATGACCCTTGAGCTACATGATTACCGAGGCATTCACTTCTTTAGTGGCTTATTGCAGTTGGGAAAAACTTCTCCTGGCACCGTTTCGCATCTCAAAAATTTTCCTTATCGCGCCAAGAACATTTGTGTCCTGCAAAATAGCGCATGATGAACATTTTTCATCGTGCGACGGGGCCTCCTCTAAGTTATCGTACCTTTGAATTTCTTCGCCTATGCACTGTGTCACACTTGAAAATATTTCTCGCGCAACGCACCACAATTTGGAAAATCTTCTTCCTTGCAACAAGGTTATTCTCTTTCCTTGTCGCGCATGTGAAAAATTTGTTCTACGTGATGTATCACAAGAAAGTCATCTTTCTTGCGATACATTGCATCTCTGGAAATTTTCCTCCATTGCGACATCTTTTGTTCCTCCTCCCTCCATTTCTTTGCCTTTGTCGCGTTGTTTAGAATGTTCGGGTCTTGCGACGTATCACATCGGAGAAAATTTTCCCCCATCCGATGTCGCATTGCACAAAAAGTTCCATCGTTGCGACACATGCCTTCTTTACTTCCTTTCTTCCGGTCCATTTTCCCTTTATTGCTCTTTCCAAAAACTTGGACTCTTGCGACATGTTCCCTCTTGGCTCCTTGACTTATCACATGCCCAAAGATGTATGTCTTTGTGAAATATCACAAGATGTTTGTCTTGGCTAAGGGTAAGTTTGAGATGCTGAGGGAGGGACTGGGCTTGCTGTAGAACACTTTCCTCACAAAGAGGGAGTGTTAGAGTTACCCTGTGTTGCTCAGATTGTGTTCACCTTCAGCAGAGATGCACCTATAACAGATCCTTGTTCCTCTTGATTCTCGTGCACAACAGTGTGGATGTGGGTGCGGTAGGAGCAACGACAAAGAGGCACTTTAATGAGGATGAGGAGGCAGAATTATGGAGAGAGTGCATCATGCCTACAACATTCATGCACAAGCCTTGGATGACTTCCAGTTTTAGCTTTTTGTTCTTATTACACTGTTCCAGATCTACCTTTTACTTTATTAGAAGGTTACTTATTTTAACTTTTTCAGAATTAGGAAAAGGTGCCAGCCTTGGGGATTTTTCTATAGTTAACTGAGGCGCATGGATTGGAGGATTTTCCAGGATTAAAACAGGTCACTCTATTCCAGGAAATCTGCTCATGCAGGGTGGGTGCATTCTGTAGGCTAAATTTAGGGTTTAGGGTTTTGCTTCTAAACTTTAGAACTCTATTTTGTAAAACCCTTGCCTTCTTCATCTGTAAAAGAAGGCAGAGTGGGGTATTCAGTTTTGTTTTGAGCTAGTGATTAGCAAGCTATGTAATCTTTTCTTCTTTTGAGTTAATAAAAAGTGATGTGATTGGTTACTGCAATTTTGTAGCTTCTTGTTCATATTTTCAAAGTTATGTGTTTTCAGATTTAGCATTCCTATACTTGCAGTTTTGATAAGTTAAATAGTTTAAGTCACCTAGGCTTTTGATTAGGAGTGCAGGTCTATTACCGTGGTCTGAAAATTTAACATTCATATCCATTCAAGTTAGCTAGCAGCAAAAGCAGAATTCATTGTGACGGAGTTTTAACTTTTGACAATGCAGAAGCCTGAAATACATAAGAAGTATATAAAGTGCATTACTTATTGTGTTTGTATTCCATCTAGTTTGATTATGTCTAGGGACTATATCCCAAAACTTATTAGGAAAAGCTATGAGGAATGAATTTCCTTGTGAAGATGATAATATTTATTTAAAAATTGGTTGCCTATACAAGGATTCCTTATAATTGTTGGGTTGAGCTACTTTTGTAAAGCTGAACTGTTGTAAGGTCTATGCCAGACCCATRGCTTCCAGTTTGCTTTTAGTGGATAAAATTCTCCATATTGTGCATTCAGAAAAACTTTAGTCCTACTCATAAATATTCAACAGTAGAAAGTCTGATTGTTCTATCCATTTGCAGGCAAGGTAGCTGTTGATGGGAAGGTCGAGCATAAATTTGATATGAAGCCTCACACTAAAAATATTGATGATTACCGAAGGCTATGTCGAGAAAGGACAAACAAATCTAACTTTAAAGCAAGACAAGTGCAGGTGCATATATTTTGTTTTCTTTACCATTGTTTATTGTGATAAGCATGCAATTTGCCTAAATTATTAGAGCAATTTAATTTATTACAAAGCAGAACTCCCTCAATGTAACTGGATGAATCAAAATCCTTATTTTTGTGCTTGCTACTTCAGGTTATAGATAATGATCGTGGAGGCTACAATCCCATGCAAGGAATGATGGATTTTTCGACAATATTATCAAAGGCATGAACTACAGAATTTTCCCTCGTCTGTCATTATTTTGCTATGTTGCTTTAATTAAGCACATTAATACCAGTTGTTTTTGCTTTCTCTGCAAATATTATCACCTTGGCCAATGGATGGAAGTGCCATTTGCATCTGTTTACCTTACCCAATGGGAAGAAACTGTCCAGCAATATATATGGAAAACTAATCAATCTTGAGGGTGGTTTAGATGCAAAGAGTAAACTTACTGGGCTATGCTTTTGCAATTGTGCATGTCCAGGATAAAAAGGGGTCTGCTGCACCAGTTAAGGCCCAAGAAATGAAGAGAACCAGAATGGACCGTGGTGAATTAGAGAACATTCTTTTCAAGCTCTTTGAACAGCAGTCCAACTGGACATTAAAACAACTTGTGACGGAAACAGATCAGCCTCAGGGAATTCACTCTTATCTATGAAGTAGAGTAGTTTTCTTTTTCTTCCCATCATTTTGTTCCTCTATGTTATGTTTTTTAAATCCCTTTGAATTGCAGTTATGTTTTGTTGTGCTTAAAATATTTTTGGTAACTCTCTATTGACTTCCCTTGTGATCCTTGCTGCAGCAATTTATAAAGGAAATATTGAATGATCTTGGCCTTTACAACAAAAGGGGTACAAATCAAGGAACGTACGAACTTAAACCTGAATATAAGAAAAGTACTGAAGACATGGAGGCTGAATAGATTGCTTGAGATGTTTGGTGAGTTGTCTTTTCAAGGTGTGCTATTACAAAAGTGTTGCAGCTTGTCAACTCTAAGGTCAAGCTCCCAAGCAGAGAGTACACAATTGTATGTTGTAAATTGTATGTAATTTTTTTCTCATGTTAATAAAGATTCCTACTCGGTGATTACAATAAGCCTTGTATGTTTCTGACCTCGTACATGAATATTTCTTAGAAAATTTGAAAATCATGTTGTTGGAGCATATTTTTCTTTCTATTTTGTTGTTTTTGTCAGCAAGGCAAAGAATAATTTATTTCTTGATATGGTGGAGGAGTTGGTCAGTATAGTCTCTGAGAATCAAGGTGCAGGTTATGTGGTTCAATTTTTCTGGTGATCGATTACATTCAAACAGTAACTATTGTTTTTTGTCTGCCACTGTTTTTTGAATAGTCACTTCATTTGTTATTCAAAGCCAATTAGAGCAAACTTTTTGAAGGGGTTGCTATAAACATCCACTTACTTTGTGCTGATAAATGCAAAAATACCTAGGGATAATCAAATTGATTCTCAGTTTTTAGTTATTAGCCCTTGTAAAGGCAGGCCACTATAGCAATGATCTTCATTGGTTTTAACAAAAATCAGTGATAGGGCTTTAATCTTTCGTAAGTGGAAAATTTCAACTATAATTTATTTCTTTTTGAGTAGGAAAAAGACATTTTTCTAGAACATTTATTTGTATTGTTGGATGCCATGATAAACTTAAGATTGAACAGTTCAAAATTATTCCAGTTTGTGAATCGAATGATGCTATTGTCCCGACTTTATCTTGATGCTGTCGTTTCTTTACTTTCACACCTAAAAGAGTGCTTAAAACTCATTGCACTGTTGTCTATCTTGAGGATCCAAAGTCTTAATAAGCATCGTTATAGATATCACAATCCAGATTTTTCTGGGAAATAACAAGGGGGAAAATTAGCACTTCTAAGTGGATACCAGTTGCTTCAACATAATGGGCATCAATGCATCCTTCTCTATTTGTACACTAGGGCACACATCCAGAACATCTCTGCATCCCCAATGTATGGTGGCTTAGTAGGGGAGCTTTTAGTCTAAGAATCGTCAATATTCATGTGCTGTGAGGGTCTTCTTTATTTTTTCCCTTGGCCTTTTAAAAGGTCTTGATATTTTATTTTTGTGAATGTGACATTCCTTTCCTTTCTACATTCTTTTTATAATTACACCTTACCGTGAAAACTTTAAAATGGAAGGAGAGTGAATCTACCCAATCTGAAATGAGACTACCAAAGGAAGTCCTAAAGTCATTTGATCCTTAAAAAATTCACATGTGAAGTTAAGAAAATAAGAGAAATAGTGGTGCAGTGCTAGTGATTGGGTAAGCAATCCTTTTGCCCGTTATCTTTTAGAGAAACGCAGCACAGAGAGAGGATATGGATGTTCTCTTCTAGATGGCGTAGTTCCAGATGGCGTAGTTCTAGAGGCGTAGTTCCAGAGGATGTAGTTCCAGAGGTCATAGTTCCAGAGGGCGTAGTTCCAGACGTCGTAGTTCCAGAGGACGTAGTGTTCCAGAGGTCATAGTTCCAGAGGGCGTAGTTCCAGAGGTCATAGTTCCAGAGGGCGTAGTTCCAGAGGGCATATTTCCAAAGGGCATATTTCCAAAGGGCGTACTTCCAGAGGGCGTAGTTCCATAGGTCATAGTTCCAGAGGGCGTAGTTCCACAGGTCATAGTTCCAGAGGGGGTGTAGTTCGAGAGGGCATAGTTCTAGAGGTCGTAGTTCCATGGGTCATAGTTCCAGAGGGCGTAGTTCCAGAGGGCATAGTTCCAAAGGGCGTAGTTCCAAAAGGTGTAGTTCCAGAGGGCATAGTTCCAGAGGTCATAGTTCCAGAGGGCGTAGTTCCAGTGGCGTAGTTCCAGACGTCATAGTTCTAGAGGGCATAGTTCCAGAGGACGTAGTTCCAGTGGCCTAGTTCCAGAGGGTGTAGTTCCTGAGGAGGGCATAGTTCCAGAGGGCGCAGTTCTAGCAGCGTAGTTCCAGAGGGTGCAGTTCCAGCGGCGTAGTTCCGTAGTTCCGTAGTTCTAGCGGCGTAGTTCCAGAGGGGGGCGTAGTTCCATAGGGAGTAGTTCCAGAGGTCATAGATCCAGAGGGCGCAATTCCAGCGGCGTAGTTCCAGAGGTCATAGTTCCAGAGGGTGCAGTTCCAGCGGCGTAGTTGCAGTGGCGTAGTTCTAGCGGGCGTAGTTCCGTAGTTCCAGCGACATAGTTCCAGAGGAGGGCGTAGTTCTAGAGGTCATAGTTCCAGAGGGCGCAGTTCCAGCGGCGTAGTTCCAGAGGTCATAGTTCCAGAGGGTGCAGTTCCAACGACGTAGTTCCGTAGTTCCAGCGGCGTAGTTCCAGAGGTCGTAGTTCTAGAGGGCGTAGTTCCAGAGGGCGTAGTTCCAGAGGTCATAGTTCCAGAGGGCGTAGTTCCAGTCGCGCAGTTCCAGAGGTCATAGTTCCAGAGGGCGTAGTTCCAGTGGCATAGTTCCAGAGGGCATAGTTCCAGAGGTCATAGTTCTAGAGGGCATAGTTCTAGTGGCGTAGTTCCAGAGGGCATAGTCCTAGAGGTCATAGTTCCAGAGGGCGTAGTTCCAGTGGCGTATTTCCAGAGGTCATAGCTTCAGAGGGCGTAGTTTCAGTGGCGTAGTTCCAGAGGGCATAGTTCCAGAGGTCATAGTTCCAGAGGGCGTAGTTCCAGTGGCGTAGTTCCAGTGAGCGTAGTTCCAGAGGTCATAGTTCCAGAGGATGTAGTTCCAACAGCGTAGTTCCAGCGGTGTAGTTCCAGAGGTCATAGTTCCAAAGGGTGCAGTTCCAGTGGCGTAGTTCCAACGGCGTAGTTCCAGAGGGCGTAGTTCCAGAGGGCATAGTTCCAGAGGGTGTAGTTTCGTAGTTCCAGTAGCGTAGTTCCAACGGCATAGTTCCAGAGGTCGTAGTTCCAGAGAACGTAGTTCCAGAGGGCGTAGTTCCAGTGGCGTAGTTCCAGAGGGCATAGTTGCAGAGGGCATAGTTCCAGAGGTCATAGTTCCAGAAGGCGTAGTTCCAGCGGCGTAGTTCCAGAGGACATAGGTCATAGTTCTAGAGGTCGTAGTTCCAGCGGCATAGTTCCAGCAACGTAGTTCCAGAGGGCGTAGTTCCAGAGGGCGTAGTTCCAGTGGCGTAGTTCCAGAGGTCATAATTCTAGAGGGCGTAGTTCCAGAGGGCGTAGTTCCAGTGGCGTAGTTCCATAGGGCATAGTTCTAGAGGGCGTACTTCCAGAGGAGGGCATAGTTCTAGAGGGCGTAGTTCCAGAGGTCATAGTCCTAGAGGGTGCAGTTCCAGCGGCGTAGTTCCAACGGTGTAGTTCCAGAGGTCATAGTTCCAGAGGGTGCAGTTCCAGAGGGTGTAGTTCCGTAGTTCCAGCGACGTAGTTCTAGAGGTCGTAGTTCCAGAGGGCGTAGTTCCAGAGGTCATAGTTCCAGAGGGCGTAGTTCCATAGGTCATAGTTCCAAAGGGCGTAGTTCCAGTGGCGTAGTTCCAGAGGGCATAGTTCCAGAGGTCATAGTTCCAGAGGGTGTAGTTCCAGTGGCATAGTTCTAGAGGGCATAGTTCCAGAGGTCATAGTTCCAAAGGGTGTAGTTCCAGCGACGTAGTTCCAGCGGCATAGTTCCAAAGGTCATAATTCCAGAGGGTGCAGTTCCAGCGGGCGTAGTTCCAGAGGGCGTAATTCCGTAGTTCTAGCATCGTAGTTCCAGAGGTTGTAGTTCCAGAGGGCGTAGTTCCAGTGGCATAGTTCCACGGGTCATAGTTCCAGAGGGTGTAGTTCCAGAGATGAGGAAGATGCTCTACTCATTAATGCAACAAGAGAAGCTAAAGGTTTGGAACATGAAAGGAATAATGATGAAAATGCAGAAGGGAAAGAAAGAAAAAATGTTGAGCAACAATCAACCTTGTCGGCATCTTTAGAAGAACAACGTGAAGATCCACAAACATTTTCAGAAATCAATGGAACAAGTGAAATTCCTGAGACTGTCCACAAGAAGGAAAATGCTTGGGAAGAAGACATAGTGATACCTTCAAAATAATTGCATGACCAATCACATACAACAACAACTGAAACAAAACTAGAGGAAGATGCTATAGCTATCTATGAAGTGGAAAAGGATGAAGCTAAGGAACTTGAAAGTACCAATG
>ML793136.1:306133-346376 GCA_009831015.1 Picea engelmannii
TAGGGACGTCTCCCTTGGACTTGCCCTCCTAAATAGAAAGAGCCCCCCATCGAGGTGACAGTGGGTGGGGAAGATCCTGTTACGCCGGTTTCAAGCCCTGACTCAAGCCCTTGGAACTATCCTACAAACCGTGCGATAACAGGTACAATAATGGAGAATTTTTTTTTAATTAGATTTATTTAGTTATAATAATGAAGAATAAGCATTGAAGCAATCTTTACAATCTTTATGTCCAATAACCTTTGTTTTATAATGATTTTGTAAGATTTATCAAGCAAGATGAATGAGTAGATTTATTAAATTAAGCTCAATTTCAAGGTCTTAAATGAGATATGTATTGAGGTGTTTACCAAGGTTGTTTTCCATTAGCTTGAGGTTACATCATGTACATACTTTTAAGGCAATCATGGTGGATACAAAGGCTTGTCAAGGTTGATTTCTCTACCATAATGTGATGTATTATCAAGGTTTTCATTGAGATGATATGACCATGTCATAGTGAGATATTTGGTTGAGGATTTCAAGTAAGGTTGTGAGGGAGATATTAGTGAGGATACATTTAGAATAAGTCGATGTTTAGACAAGGTAAATGAGTGAATTTATTATATCAACTCAATATCAAGGGCATGGATGAGATATCTATTGAGGTGTTATGAAGGTTGTCATCAAGTATAGCTTGAGTTTACATCATGTACTTGCTTTTGAGGAAATCATGGTAGGTACGAAGGCTTGTTTAGGTTGATTTATCTGCAATATTGAGATGTATTATCAAGTTTTTCATTGAGATGATCTAGTGAGGCCATTGTGAGATCTCTAGTTGAGGAGGTAATTAAGGTTGTGAATGAGATGCGACCAAGGATACATTTAGAACAATTCAAGGTGTTTTATATGTAATTAAGGTGGATACAAAACTTATCATATGTGTTGATATCTTTCTACCATTAATGACATGTATTATCGACATTATCATCAAGGTGACATGGCTCAATCATAATGAGATGTTTAACCAAGTAGTTAACTAAGGTTTTCAATAAGGTGAATTAGATAGTTAACTAAGGTTGTCAACGTAGTGTGAAAAAAATATCCAAGTGGGAGAGAGAGAACCTTAGTTAACTGCCTCTCTCTCCCAGTTGAGGATTTTTATCACCTCATTGAGCCTACCATTGCATTTTGAGCCCAAAGCACTTGACTAGTCCATTTCCATTCAAAACCAAGCCTTACCTCCTCAACTTTCACATTTTAAAGGATCTCACACTTTACCAAATTTCTCTCAATCCTTTAGCGATTGGCATCCTTCACCATTAGTTTTTTTTTTTTTAATCATTTACCAAGCTTTGCTCCAGCCCCATTTCTAGATTAGGGTTGATTTCCAAATCGCGACACCTCTACTATTGTTCCAGTGTTTTCCTTCGTTGATTATTGAATTCGAGTCAATTCCCCAAGCGGTCTATCCTCATACTAGTTCGATGTTTTCCTTGGTCGGTTTCCATGTCAAGGATGATCTTCCAATCGGGCTCCCACTAAACTTGTTTGAATATTTCCTTTGGTTGAATTTCATACCAGGGCCAATCTCCCAATCAAGTACCAACTAAACTTATTTGAATGTTTCTTTTGATCGAATTTTACATGGGGGGAGATCTCCCAATTAAGCCCCCACTTACTTGTTTGAATAATTGGCTTGGTAAAAATCCATGTAGGGGTCGATCTCTTGATCAGGCCCCCGCTACACTTCTTCAAATGTTGCTTTCAATGGAATTCTTCATCTTGGTCAATCTTTGTATTAGGCCCCCTCTACATTGTTCGAGTGTTTTCCTTGGTAGATTCACTTATTGGGGTCGATGCCCCATGGGTACCCCTTAACATGAACTTAGTATTCACCTATCTGGATTCAGAGTTCAAATAAATTATAAAAACTTCTAAGGAAAAGGTGAATTTTCATATCATAAAAGGATGTATAGCATCAGCATGATAAGACACGTGGAGTTTGAGAGCGCGAGACTAGTGGCCCTATAGGAAGGTGTGATGTGGATAGAATCTCCAAAGTCATTAGGGAATATCCACATCAACAAGGGAATCTATACTCGTAGTTCAAAGAGTATGATATGTTCAATAGGGATGATTCAAAGATCGGGTCTGATGCCTCCATCAGGCCCCTCACTCACCTACTGACGCCAACCCAGATTAGCTACAACTCATTTAACCCAATTTTATTTCAACGGCCTGAATTCCCATCGTTTGACACTTCTGTTAACTTGCCACTAGACCACCGGGAACAAAACTCACGATTCTTTCTCTTCTTTGCTAACCAACCACCAGAACATCAGACCACTGGCCCAGCAGATCACCAGGACACCGGACCATCGGCCCTTCAGGAAACCTTTCGAACCTTCTCGGATCTGTGACCCAACCACCGGGACATCGGACACTAGTCCACCAGGGAAAACAAAGGCTTGTTTCGTTTGAAGGGTTTAAGACCCGGTCCAGTTGAACTGGAACCTTGCTGAGGATAATGACTTTGCTTAATTAAACCTGCAAAAGATTCTGAACACCATAGTTTTATCCCTTGCGATTTCAATGCTTCCATACATTATCAATCTCGACATAAACAAATGAAAACAACCATTAACAATTTGCAAAAAATTGAGCTGGGAGATAAAATCACTCAATAGATAGTTAAATTTAAATAGTATGACAAGTTTTCATAAACACTCTTATGTTCTCATTACTTCCACTCCTGCATTTTCACTCCCATGGGTGTTTTATTTATATAAACAAGAGAAAATATATATTCCAATCACAAAGATCGGATTGTATCTTCAAATCTAAACAAAAGCCTCTATTTTTTTTTAATAACAACTAATTCATTTCCCTGAATATGATCGAATCCAAACAATTCTTTAGCTCACCCTAGATTGTCTAACTCCTTCAACTTCCTATCTAAAATAAGCATATATGATACATTATATGGAAAAACACTCTCTTCTCGTAAACACACTTGGAATTGTTCTAGAACTATGACAAACTTAACAAATTACAATATTTCGTAGCAATGAGGAAACCAACTTCCTCTCATAAATTCCTAAGACCTTCTAGAGGTTAATTACTAGTTGACTTCGAAAGATGTTATTGCATCAGACTCCTGGGGAAAAAATGACATGTTCATGGTATTTGTTCATAAGTTGTTCAATACTTTTGCGATACTTGGAAATTTATGTTGCTATCATTCACATCGCATCCTCAAGTGGTTGTCCTTTCCACTTGACCAAGTATTAAAAGTAATCTTTATCCCTTGTCTTCTTCACTACTTTCTTGTCCAAAACTGATTCAATATGTTTCTGATGTATTGTAGGTAGTTATTTCTCCCATTCGATGGTCTGAATTTTGTCATTAACATGTGCATTTGTTAAATGTTTGTTGCTTCCTTAAAGGGGTACAATTCCGAGACAGAAAAAATTGGAGAAATTCCAATGTTACTTGGAAGTTATATTTCATAAGCATTTGAGGAAAACTTCCTCAACACTTTATAGGGTCCAATATTTTTAAGTTTCAATCTATTGTATTCCCATCTAAGAAATATTTCCTTTCTAAGGTGTTCCATAACCAAGTCCCCAACTTCAAAATTCATCCATCTCCTCTTCAATTCTACTCTCTGTTTGCACTTGTTGTTTCTTTCTTGAAGTTTCTACTTGACTCTTTCACGCAGTTCCTGCATACTTATTACAAAATCCTCACCATCAACACTTCTCATTTCATGTTTTCCTATTATTTTTCTTGATTCATAAATTTCCCTTGGGTGCATTCCATATAAAATTTGAAATGGAATTAACCTTGTGCTTCTATTAGGTGAATCATTATATGCAAGTTTTGTCTGGGAAAGTACTTGGTACCAATGTTTGGGATGTTCACCTACCAGACACCTTAAAACATTTCCCAAACTTCTATTTACCATCTTTGTTTTCCCATCAGTCTATGGGTTGTATGTTGAACTGAAATTGAGATTGGTTTCTAAATTTTTCCATATATTTCTCCAAAAATAACCAACAAATTTTGTGTCTCTGTCAGAAATAATTCTTTTTGGCAATCCATGTAATCTAACTACTTTATAGAATAAATTTGCAATATTAGTTGTATCACTCGTTTTTGTGCAAGATATAAAATGTGTCATTTTGAGAATCTATCAGCAACCACATAAATTGAATCATTACCTTTCCGAGTTCTTGGAAATCCTAGCTCAAAGTCTATACTTACAGAATCCCATGGTCTGCTTGGGATTGGAAATGACTGATACAATCCAACATTCTGACTCCTTCCCTTTGCATTTTGACATACCATGCATCTTTCAACAAATATTTTAACATCAGCTTGCATACCAGGACAAAAATAAAATGCACTTAACTGAGCAAAAGTTTTTTCTTGTCCAAAATGTCCTGATAATCCTCCACTATGCTTTTCCTTCAACAAAATTTCCCTCATGGAACATCTTGGAATGCACAATTTGTTTCCTTTGAATAATAATCCTTCTTGTATCACATAATCTAACCATGGACTTTTGTCTCTGCTTACTGGATTCTCACAAGATGCATAAGCATCTTTAAAATCCACATCATCCTTATACATCTCCTTTAATTCATCAAATCCTAAGACATTCACTTGAAATTCAAGCAAAATTAAATTGACTCTGCTTAATGCATCTGTTAATTTTTTTGACTGCCCACATATATGTCTGATAACAAATGTAAAATTTTGCAAAAATTCAACCCACTTAACATGCCTCTAACTTAATTTTGTTTGATTGTTGATAAGTTGCAAGGAATGGTTATAAATATAAAGGAAAAATTCCTTAGGCATGAGGTAATGTCTCCATTTCTTCAATGCTTGAACAATGGCATAAAATTATTTATCATATGAAGAATATTGTTGTTTGGCCTCATTTTATTTTTCACTAAAGTAAGCAACGAGTTTTTTCTCTTGACTTAGAACACCTCATATTGTAGTCCCACTAGCATCAAATTCAACCTAGAAGTGTTTATCAAAATATGGCAATGCTAAAATTGGATGCTCTGTATTTTTCTACTTTAATAATCTAAAACTCTTATAACCTGCTTTTGTCCACTTAAATGGTTGTTTTCTTTTTTTAATTGTCTCTGCAATTGGAGCGCATATTCCACTAAAATTTCTGGTAAATTTTCTATAAAAACTTGCCAAACCATGAAATATTCTTACCTCAAAAATACTCCTTGAGGTAGGCCAATTTATTATATCCCTGACCTTCTCTTGATCCATATTCAAGCCATCTTTTGATATCACAAAACACAAATACACTAACTCTGTCTTCATAAAACTGTACTTTTTCAGATTGATTAGTAGCTTTTCTTTTTGCAATTTATTCAAAACCAAAATGAGGTGTCTCAAATGTTTTTCTGTTTTTCTCTAGATTGACTATAGATCGGGATATCATCTAGGTAAACTATGACAAATTTACCAATAAATTCCTTAAGCACTTCATTCATCAACCTCATGAGCATTTATGAGTCCAAAAGGCATTACCAACCATTCATATAACCCATCATTTGTTTTAAGAGTTGCTTTCCATTCATCTCCTTCTCTAATTCTCATATGATGATACCCACTCTTCAAATCTAATTTAAAAAAATATTACGCACCACTCAAGCAATCCATCAAATCATCAATACAAGGTAATGAAAATATGTACCTAATTGTAATCTTATTTATGGCTTTGGAATCTATGCACATTCTCCATCCTCCATCTTTCTTTAGACTTAACATTGTAGGAACAACACATGTGCTTAAACTTTCCCTGATTAGGCCCTTATCCAACAACTCTTGTACCTGATCTTTAATCTCCTCATTCTCCTTTGGAGTCATTCGATATGCTTCCTTATTAGAAAGATCAATCCCTAGAATTAAATCTGTATGATGACTAATGCTTCTTATGGGAGGTAACTCACTTGGAAATTCATCAACCACAATACGAACAAACTCATCCAACAAATTTTGAACTTCTTCAAGCAAATAATTTAAACTTGTGCTAGTAAGAATTACCTTGGGTTTACCAACTAAAGAAAAGAGTACCTCCTCATTTTTAATATCTTGCAGAAATTCTTTTCCACTGATTAGCAGTACCTTGGGGATGATTTATTCAGTTGCACCTTCATATTTTAATGGTAAGAGTGTATGCTTCTCTCCATCCTTCTCAAAAGTGTATGTGTTGCTCCTTCCACCATGTATTTCCTTCCTCTCTTGCTACCAAGGTCCACCTAAAAAAATATGACACACATCGATGAGCATAATGTCATAGAGTACCTTGTCCTTGTAGCTTCCAATTTGAAACTCCACTTCAAATTTCTCATTGAATAACAACTAATGTACCTTATGAAACCATGACGCTTTGTATGGAATATGACGTATTGTCTTCTTCAAACCCAAATTTTCAACTGTTTCTGTAGACACCAAATATGAGTACTACCACTATCAATAATGACTTTACAACATTTATCGTTGGATTTACATACAATTCTGAAGAGTGTCTTCCTTTGTGTAGGTTCTTTTATCTCCTTGATTGGATTTAGAAAAACTCTCTTCATCAACAAAGAATCTCCAACTTCTGGTGCATTGTCATGCACGTGTGGCTTCACACTATCTTCCTTATCCCGCACAACATTTGTACTTCCTTTACTTGTGGAATTTTTTTCTAGACACTCATAAGATATATTCCCAAATTTATTGCATTTATAACATCTGATAAGAGAACCCATATCTATTTAATAAGATCTTGTTCCTCTAAAATCACCACCTCTTGATGAATGTCCTTACTAGTGTGAATTGTTGGCTTCTTCTTTTTGAGTTGGAAATATTCCTCTACCACTTTATCGTCCTCTACCTTTTGTTGTAATTCGACCTCTTCCTCTTTGACTTTGTTGCCTTTCCAACTTTTCCTCTTCCTTGAGGATGAACTGATATGCCTAATCAATAGTTCTTGGAGACAAAACACCAATTTCATCATGAATCTCATATCTTATTCCACTAAGATATATAGCAACTTTTTATGGGTTTTCTTCTATGTGATCGTCACTAATGTTTAATATATAAAAATCTTCAGTGTACTCTTTAACTGACATACCTCTCTTCTTCATATTTTTCATTTACTTAGTATTTAAGGGAACACATTGAATGATCAGAATTGATGACCCCATTGGACCCTTTCTTCATGATCTCGGTGTTCTCCTAGTTTGGTTCATAGTTTGAACAAATGATGAAAAATTCTAAGGTAAAGGAAAACTTCCATACCATAGCAATATAGATGGAATAATGAAGAGAAGACACATGGCTTGAGACAATGTCATTACCTACCATGTGGATTTCGAGAGAAATAGGTGGTCCTATGGGAAGGAGTCATGTGGAAAAAATATCTACATCATCTAGGGAACCTCCATGCCATCAATGGAATCTTCCAAGAATTTCTATACAAAGTTTAAGGAGTTTGAGGTGTCAATGTTCAACTAGAATATCAGGCATGATGCCCCCATCAGGTCCCTACTTAGTGTTCAATATCACCTATTTACTTATTGGGTCTAATGCCTCCATTAATACCCCTATACATTGTTTGAACTATCGATTGATTGATTAGGCCAAATGCCTTCGATGAGCCCCTTATACATTGTTCTAACAACTTCTTCTACCCAATGTCAAATTTTGAATGCATTCACCTATACACACATAGGTGATTTTTCATACTCCAAAGGGGGAAATGGCCAAATCAGAAGAAGATACCTAGATAAGCTCCCCCATGTGTGCAAATTAATGACTTGCCAGGGGAATATTTTTCTTGAAAGCTCCCGATTTAATGGGATTAAGAGAGAGTGGAGAGCCTCTAAACATGAAGTTAGATAACATTTCAATGAAATAAATTTTTAAATCAAAGGACTAAACAAAATTAGTGGGTTGAAAGTGCCCTTGGAACCAAATGTTGGGCATGATTATCTAGAAAGCATATAAATGCCCAAATTTAATGTTGTCACCTGGAGGTTATTCATTTTGTGAAATTTTAACTTTTGCAGTTGAATAGGGAGAATACAAATACCAAGTCCATCAAAAATAGAAGATTTGCCTAAAGTATTCCAATTTTAAAATAATAGATGGTTCTCTCTTCCTCCCATGTCTCATCTTCTCCATTCTCATTTTAATTGTAAGCATTATTTGAGTAGTAGGATTTGTAAAGGAGAAAAAAAATCCCAGTATAGTGCTCCATGTAATCCCAACCCTAGAGTATTTTTTTATTAATAAAATAATTGTTTTAGATATGAGACTTTATAACCCCCAACCCTAAAACCTTTGTTTGTTAAACAAATTGTTGGATCAATCATGAGATCTCAAGTGAATCTATAGACATTAGTTAGAAATTAATTCAAGAAATTTATTATGTACTCATCTTCTTGATTTTTTTTGTCTTGTATCATGCTAAATGAGCTAACAAATCTATGTTGTGTCTTTATTGTTAGTTTTCTTTCTAATAAATATGTTATAGGAAAGTAGTTCTGCCTCCTCCTGTGCCCATATTTGTTTTCTTTGAGTCATTTTCCTTGTTTAACTAGATATTGATACCCAGGGATCAAAAGATCATTCATATGGATGAAGTCTTGTCCAAAACCCCCTATTATTTTTCTTCCCTTTGAATTTCCTCCAAAAATAAAACCAAAATACTCATTGTGTTTGAATTCTATAGTATAGAATGACTCCATGCACCCACTTTCATTATGATAAATCTAGTGTGATCTTCATCTTTTAAATAGGCTTTCCTTGAGTGACAGACGTGATATACTTACCTTACAAAATTATTGTGGGTATCCCCCCTCTAGACCGAGAACTATCTTGAAGGCCTAGAGTGGCACAAGAATGTACATCCTCCATAGTATGCCCCGACATTTGACCCCCTTGTGGGATATTGGGGAAAACGTAGGGAAAACATAAGAATTAGCATTGTTGTCGAGGAACCATCCTAGTAGACGAAATAATTTTGTACTCTATTTGGAGAGGGAACAAATTATTGGATGAGATGTATGTGTAGAAGTTTTGAAAGGGTCTATTTATTGGATCAATTACCCCATACCATATAAACACAGTATATTTCTTTCTCTTCAAGGAATAATTGATAACTAAAGAGTTCTTAAAGAAGTTCAAAGACTGCTTTGAAAGGAAACTCCACAATGAAAAGAGACATGTGAAGGAGTACACCCCAATAAGTTGGATTCTATATTTGTTGTCAGAAGGTCCAATTTCATAGGACATCTTGTCACTCTAGTATCATATCCAAAATAGATATGGAAATGAATACAAAAGGCTTCAGGCTCATCTCTAGGTAATCTACTAGATTGTACTATTCCATTGTTTATTGTTATATTCTAAGTACATTAGTATTCTTATATTATGTTCCAATACTTCAATGATACCCCAGGGTAGATCTCTAAGTATGTGTCCCATATTAGCCCACCCTTGATAGATCTGTGAAGGGGTTGTTTATTTTGAAAAATATGAAAAATTAAATACCACATTGTTCTATAAAGCTTCACTTAGGAAGAAGAATATTCCAAGCCCATACATATGACCCTACATCACCTCCATAGTTTTGGGTCATCCCCTCACTCCAAATATTTACCCCCACGAGATATCCATCATCATTTTGGAATCCTTCCCATCCTCAAATCCCAACCTGAAATTCTCATATGGCTTCCTAAACCCATCCTCATCCTTGGCTAGTTTCCAAGTTCAAACTCTTTGTCCTACCTCCTCTAGAACACCATGAGGATTTCACTAATGTATAGCTCATATTGTTCCCAAGAATCGGTGGGAAAAATGGTATTTCCACAAAAGATCACATTACTGTCTTCCAAGACTGTACAAACTACTTCTATGTCAAAAATGATGATGTCTTCTCTAGGATGTTTGCTCATTCTCTAGATGGAGAAACCAAGAAATGGTTCTATTAGGAAATTTGAACACATAAAAAAACCAATATAACTCGAAAGATTTCTCCATAAATGTGATGATGTGTTCTCTAGGATGTTTTCTCATTCTCTAGATGGAGAAGTCGGGAAATGGTTCTATTAGGAAAATTGAACACATAAAAAAACCAATATAACTTGAAAGAGTTCTCCATATTGCATTACTTAATGAGAAAGTGAAGGCTTTCTTATATAGGATTACAAACAAGTAGGGTCAATCCACTTTATGAATGTGGGATGGACCAAGAAACAAAATAAAGTGAAACAAGACATAAAAGAATAAAATAACCTAAACTCAAATTGACTTTATTAATTCCTAAGTATAATATCTAATTCACCATTATAATCTAATATTTACTTTAACACCCTCCCTTAATGGTCAATCTACTAACTACACCAAGCTTATCCAAGAATTTTACATAATTTTCAAGACCCAAAGAATTGGTGAGAATGCCTACAATTTGGTCCTTTGTGAAACAATACCACAACTTGATAGATCCATCATCTACAAGCTATTTAATGAAGTGGAAATATACAACAATATGTTTGGTATGCTCGCGGAAGACTAGATTCTTGACAAGTTTGATCACCCGTTGATTGTCACATAATAGGGGTGTTGACTCTATTTGTTACATCTACCTATTTGAAAGCATCCCCCTAAGCCAAACTACCTCACATGCTCCTTTTACTACTCCTCGATATTCTTCTGATATCGATTAAAGGGATATTGCATGTTGCTTCTTGGTGGTCCATGTGATTGCACTTGTGCCAAGGTTGAAAACATATCCATAAGTGAATTTTCTATCATTGATAGAACCTTCCCAATCTGGATCTATATACACACATAGTCAAGGGTATTTTATTATGCTATACATAATTCCAAAGTAAAGTGTCCCTTTCACATATCTCAATAGTTTCTTTGTTGCATCCTATTATCCCCTATCTCGGGGATAACTAAGGAGATCATGTCTCGAGGCCCACAAGTCCTAGACATGGAGTGCTGAGAGCCGAATGACTTGAGCATGGACCCAGAGGGCCCCTCTTTTTCTTCAGTGCAACTTAATTATCATCAACAACAATATCCATCCCACTAGCTTGGTCCTGAAGTAGCCGTAAGTCTTTCTCCATGAGGTAATGAGTCCGGGTATCATGGTATGTATCACTCTGATGATTGAAGAACTTGAATATGTTGCATTGAATTCTCCTTCATTTCATAACATTTGCTTGGAAAAAATTCTCTTTAACTTGCTCATAGCTGGGAGGGTGACATGATGCCCTAGTAATTTAGTCTCCCTTTAGGATGGGTTGCAACTAGGTGGGTCTATGAAAGTTCATCTTCCATTCCTTCCATACTTACCATTTTCCATCTTTATTCCTCTCATTTTCCCTTACCTTTGTTCGAGAATTGGGATTTTCCACACTAGGAAGGGTTGTACCTTGCCTTGTGGGAAGAAGGGGCTAAAGGCCTAGAGGGTAAAAGTAGCCGGCAAGAGTTAAAATCCAAAACAAAACATTTGAGATGCCTTGCCTAGGGATTCCTGAGAAAGCAGTAAAAGGCTTCTTAGTAAGAAAAGGGAACCCATAAGATAAATAAACACTCAAGGTATTAGTTGGTGGATGGGAGGTCTCATCATGAGCCGACCTATTATGACCATGGGCATGTAGCGGTATGATACTACTATCTATATGGTTACCAAACTAGGGTAGTGGCTCTTAGTGGCATATCCAAGAGAAATGGGGTCTCATCACGAGCCATCCTTTTCATCTCCATGAAATGCTTATGGGTAACATTGTCACCTTTGGTCACCAAGTCAGGACAGTGTCCCTCAAATCTTCCCTTGAAGCATAAAAGAAAAAGATAAAAATAAATAAAACTAATAATAAAAGGCATTGAATGGGCTAGGAAAGAATGACATCTACGACAAGGTGCAACTTGCTCTCTACAAAGGCACCCACATGTAAGATCTACATTTCCCTGTTATCACTGCACCCCATGCCCAAATGCTTACCCCACACCACATCACATTCACTTACATGACCTAGATTGGTTCTCACCTAGGAAACACCCCAAACTTAAGGAGGATTATCCCAATAGGATACACTGAGACCTTCTCCAAACCTGACTTGTTAAACTACATAATGTATTTGAGCATTTGTCTGGGTAAAGCAGGGTTTGATGCACATGTTTGGGTAATTTGATTATTAGATGTGATTTAAATGCTATGATACCTGTGACTTATGAACCCCTGGAGGGCATGCTTGTTATTGTTTTAGGACCTTTCCCAGTGGACATGTAAACATGGGGGAGTGACTAGCTCAGACCTTCATGGGGCTAAAAACCCATAGATGGATGTTGTGACCCCAACTAGTGGCAGGGAGACATTAGAGACTTGCACTAGGAAGAAAGAAGGATGTTGCACAGGAGACACCCCGGAAGATCTAGACCTAGGGGGATCGTGCTCTTCCACCTGGACGTTGACACTTGAGAGCCCATGACGTCATCATTATGACCCTAGACGTCATCCATAGCTAGGGTTTTAATTTATGAGGGCAGTTGTGTGTTGGTTGGCACGTGTGGCATCATCCAGGGCCTTTGGAGACCAAATGTCCTGCATATGTGGCCCAACGTTCCACCCTAGTACCTAAACGTCACCCTAGAAGGGCATGACATCACCCTTGGAGATGATTTCAGGGGTTAATTACTCTTATTTATGTAAAACTAGATTTTTGATATAATTTGTCCAGGTCAGTCTTTTTATGACCTAAAATTACTTAAAGGTCATTGATATTGTATAAATAGAGAGAAAGTACTCTCATTTTCCATCATCACTCATCACACACTTAGTTTGGACTGAAATTTGTGTCCTCTTTAAGGGCTATTGGTTGAAATAACTAGTGCGCAACTTCTTGGAGAGGCTTATTTTGGTGTATCTTGGTTTTTTTCATGGTGGAAGATCTTCAACTAGGGTTTGGCTTGATTATTCTTGGTGAAAGTAAGTAGAAAATTTGCAATTTGTTTATGCTAGAAAAACAGGACTGCGGAGCAATAAAATAAAACAAATGCAGAAACAAAACACAGAAGACACACAATACAAGAGAGACACAGATTTACGTGGTTCACCCAATGTGGGCTACGTCCACCAGAGAAATTGCCAGGTCCTTCCTTTATTATTATCCAGCAAATGAAGGGATACAACCTACAACAAAACCCGCTGTAAATTCCTCTTCTTTCTCTCACAGTCTCCTCTCTCAGAATAAAATATTCACCATCCATCATAGCCGTGATACATTTCCCTCATAAAAGAGGGTTGCCTTCTAGGGCAAAAAACCCTAACATAATCTCTACCGTTAGATCTGCGACCTTATAATGAACGGTCCAGATTTACAATGAAATTACGATATACTTTTACAAGGCAATTTTTGCTTCGGGGGCTTTTCCCCCGAACCCCCATCAGGGGACGCTGCCCCCGAACCCCCGCCGGGGGCCCACTTGCCCCCAGACCCCCTAGCCGGGGGGATTGCCCCCCCGGACCCCGCAGAGGGGGTACCCCCCCTCTGCACTCCCCCACGTGGAAGAGTGTACATACTTATGGGGTATAAAAACGACTGAAATCAAGGACCTCTAAATCGAGAAGATAATCAGGCTCCACAACCAATAGTTTATGTTAATGTATGCTTGTGGTAAATTTTACTTGTTTCATGTTAAAGATTATGAAATTGTTTGCTTAAACCCTAGGCGAGAAACATAAGTTACTTCGTTCTCTCTCTAGTTTTCTACTTGTTTAAATTTCTCAAGTGCACCTTGTTTAGAAGTAGCTACTAGAGCCCTAAAGTGCTAGATCTCTAGTATTTATACTCTACTTTCCTATTGCATACATTATTTCAATTGTCTAAGGAAGGAAAAATCGTTAGGGAATAAGTTTCCTTACTCTCTAGAAAATTTCTTTCTAGGATTTGGATGCTTGAGGCCTTGGGTAGACAACACCTCCTCCATTCATCCCTTCTCCTTTGACAAAGTATTATCATTTATACTTTTCTCCAAGTTTTTCCGCTGCTATTGTGACTCCATAAACCCTAAAATGCACTAGTCTACTCCTTACAGTGAATGATTGATCAAACAAACACTCAAATCTTTCTCCTTGAATCTTTTGCTAACCTTTTCTAACCCTAAACGAGACTAACTCCTTATCTAACTTGTTGTTGTTGAAAATCATTGCTACAACCATACTAATTCATGCTAAATTTCTGCATTCACCTACATAACTCACACTTAGCTCATACAGAAATCACTTGTGACAATTGCCAATCAATCTATTAGATAATTGTGGAGTTTGCATAGTGTTTTCTCGCAATTTTGAGCACTAGAATTTGCTGATGTTACAAATTATTGCAACAGCCATCTAACTACAGTAAATTCTCTGCAAAAGTGATATTAAATGCTAGCTAAACATTGCCAAATTTGCTTTTTACAATTTATTATCAATTTGCCTAGTCAGAGTCACTTTTTCTTGTCTTTTTCAAGCAATTTCAAGGCATAAATCATGTGGTTGTTACAAAATACTCATTGTTGTTATAAACTGTTACATTGCTGCAACTTTATATCAGCTAGCCCATTTTTTGAAGGTTCATGGTATTAAGAAGCACTAACATCATATTTTTGTACTTGCAAGCTGCTATATTTTATTGTTGTCTTGTTCTAGGAAGGTACACTCCATTTTACCATTTGTTTCATCCCTTAAAGCCCATAAGAACCTTTTGAACTAAGTGATTAGTGAGAGGGGGATTTTCTTACATCCTTGCCTTAGTTATGATCCCTTTAGGTCAACAAGAATGTCTCCCCTTGGGTAAATATTGATATACTCCTAAAAAGAAAGGGGTTTCCTATTAAGGTGACAGTAATAGGTCACCCCCTATTACGCCAATATTGCATCCACTTTCCTTGGGATTTGGGCAAGTACAGATTGTGTGATAACATTTTGGCGTCATTTCCGGGGAAAATCAATTCAATTTTCCTCGAATGACACTTTTTGGAAAGCCTTTATCCAAAGCCTTCATTTCACAAAGCTTGCCTGATGACTCCACTGAGGGTGATCCCCTCATCCTTTTGATAATATCAAGGATAATGTCTGGCGACTCCACTGACGACGACCCGTAGCGGACATTAGTACACACTTTCTTATCCCGTAGTCCCTATTGTCCCCATGGCCCCTCCTAAATGGGCTCCTAAAGAACTCTTTGACCCTTTAGACTTGTCCAATATCCAAGGAGGATTACATGATCTCCCTAGAGATATCGATTCATGGATACCCAAGTTTTCCGGAGAGGCTAGGGATTTTGGTAACACACATTGGACCAAATTTTGTGAGGGATATGACTTCCATTAGTCCAGGAAAGAACATCACAACAAATTCATGAGACTTTTCTTTGCCTCACTTACTGGATTTTCTATAAAATGGAGCACTAACCTCCCAATCAAAATCCTCACAGCCTGTGAAGATTTAGAAAAAGTTTTCCTACAAAGATGGGGTGTGATGGAATATATGGTATACCTTTATTCCCAATATCTCAACATTTGCAAACAAAATGATGAATTTGTTAGGGAATTTAATGACATGTTTAATACCTTACTTGGTTGAATTGATTCCAACTTTCTACAAGAGAGTGCTATTCTCGGACAACACTTAAATTATTTCGAAGGAAACTTCCAATCCATCCTCAGGAACCGATTCCCTACAAACCTCAAGAAAGCACAAAATGGTGCTTGCCGGATTGAAGAAAATATAAAATGGTGCGATCCCATTCCCCAGGACCAAGATGATTTCCTATGGTCCAATGAGGAAGATGTTGAGGAAGAAGAACATGATTTCCCATAAATACTAGAGGTAAACATTGAGATTAAGTTATCCATTCCCCCTAAAGGAACTGGTACTTGGAAGAATGGGATCTTAACTATGAGAGATGCCTTAATTTTTTCAAAGCAACATGAACCCTCTAAGGATCTAGGCACCTCTAAAGAAATCACTGAGTTGGAAAGGGCACTATCACAAGCCCAAAATTCTCCTTCTATGAGACTTCCTCAAAATACTAGGCAGACAATAAAACCTCATGCTCCAAAAGAACAAATTTGTCAGTACACTTTGAATCTACAAAATGTTGCGAGGCGAGAAGATGATCCTATGTCCTTATCATGTAAAGACTCCCATTTTGAACGTGATCACCCAAAGGCTACTTATGATAAATCTAATTATGTAGATTCCATATTTACCTTGTTCACGCCAAATCATATCCAATAAAATCAAGACACGAGGAAGCATAGGATTGAGTGCTTGAGCCAAACAAGTGAGGACTCAAGGGTGAAGCTTGAAGAGCCCCAGGTGTATGATAGGAATCTACCCCAACCTTTCCCAAAACCTAGAAATGATGGGACCAACCTAAGCACTAGTATGACCTATATCTTACAAAAGGTAAAAAAGATTCGTGGAATGTTGGAAATCCCTTATTTGACAAAACAGACCCTAGATGACCAACAATTGTTCGAAGAGACTTCCACACTATTACAAACTGGTCATTTTGAGAAAAATTAACAAACACCCTTTCTCACTTCCTTGCTAATAGATGACCTATGTCTTCACAACTGCATGCTTGACTCTGAGTCATCTGTCAATATGATGATTTTGAAGGCTATGAACCAATTGGGGATGGAATTTACAAGGCCTTATGCCAACGTTTTTAGATTTGAGTCAAAGGGGATCAAGGTATACATCTTGATGGAATGTCTTGAAGTCCACCTTGTCAACTACCCTGATTTCCCCATCATAATGGACGTCATTGTCATCGATATACCTGACACTTGGGGAATGATATTATCTAGGGAATGGGATGCTACTTTAGGCGGAAGTTTATAGATAGACTTGTCCTACACAACTATCTCCGTTGAGGACCAAGGTTGCATCACTTTTCATAGCAAGCCAAAGAGGATGGAACACATTGAAAGGTGTAATCATGGATATAGTAACTACAAATCCATAGATCCCTGCTTATTTCAAGGCTGGACCGCTCTTCCCTTGGTAGAAGAAGACAATATTAATGAGATAACATGGACCAAAAGAAAGGGTGACCAGAATATTCCTAGCAATCACAAGGAAAAAAATACACAAGGTAATGATGAGACATTACATTTGCATGAAACATACATAGGGAATAGTGCTTTGGTAGAATCCCACCCCATCATTCTGGAGCTGGAGAGAGATACAAATTGGGGTAATTATCTTGATGATGCCTCCAACCCCTCTGAAGACTGGGATGACTATTCTTCTACACAAGAAGATGAAATTGATGATTTGATAAGGTTTAGAGGGAAAGGAGTTGGCTTTGTCAAATGGAAAGGGGATGATGAACATTTGTTGACTGAGCCAAACCAAGAAGATGTATTGATTACAGAGCCCCACCCCCTCCCTCAACACAATACACTGGAATACAAGAAGAAGTTTATTCTGAAGGAGGGGACTACAAGCAAGGAGATTTGGTTTTAAAGTGGGATACAAAGATGGGGTAGCCTAACAATGTTAAAGGGAATGTGCAATTTTGGCTTGGACCTTTCAGAATCATAATGAATTTAGTCAACGATTCCTACTATTTATCCACGTTGGAAGGAAGAAAATGATCATTACCACTTAGCAGACCCCTCCTTAAACCCCACAATGGGGCAGAGACTTAACTTCATAGGTAAGTACAAGTAAGTTAGGTAGGAATTTGCATTCATTGTATATATCATTTGCATATCATCTTAGCATAGTTGTAGTTTCATTTTCATATTGTATTTCTCCATTATGTATATATACATGCTTATATTTATTTTATTATATCATATATGAGTGAGGGGTGATATCACCACCCTGAATATTACTGATGCATTTTGTTGAGATCTAGCAGGTACAGGTCATACCAGAGATGTTTAAGTTCTCATGCACTCTACGGTGAGCACATGTCCCCGAGTTGGAGCCAAATGTTATCCCCTATCCTGGGGATAACTAAGGAGATCATGTATCGAGGTCCACAGGTCCTAGACATGGAGTGCCGAGAGCCCGATGACTTGGGAGGGCCCCTCATTTTCTTCAGTGCAACTCAATTATCAACAACAACAATATCCATCCCACCAGCTTGGTCCTGAAGTAGTAGTAAGTTTTGCTCCATGAGGTAATGAGTCCGGATATCATTGTATATGTCACTCTAATTATTGAAGCACTTGAATATGTTGCATTGAATTCTTCTTCATTTCATAACATTTCCTTGGAAATTATGCTCTTTAACTTGTTCATACCTGGGAGGGTGACATGATTCCTTAGTACGTTGGTCTCACTTTAGGATGGGTTTCCAGTAGGTGGGTCTATGAAAGGTCATCGTCCATTCCCTCCATACTTACCAATTTCCATCTTTGTTCGAGCATTGGGAATTTACACACTAGGAAGGGTTATACCTTTCATTGTGGGGAGAAGGGGCTAAAGGCCTAGAGGGTAAAAGTAGTTGGAAAGAGTTAAAATCCAAAACAAAACCTTTGAGATGCTTCACCCAAGGATTCTCGAGAAAGCAGTAAAAGTCTTTTCAGTAAGAAAAGGGAACCCGTAAGATAAATAAATACTCAATGTATTAGTTGGTGGATGGGAGGTCTCATCATGAGCCGACCTATTATGACCATGGGCATGTAGCGGTATGACACTACTATATATTTGGTCAAAAAACTAGGGTAGTGGCTCTTGGTGGCATAGCCAAGAGAAAGGGGGTCTCATCACGAGCCATAATTCTCGTCTCCATGAAATGCTTGTGGGCAACGTTGTCACCTCTGGTCACCAAGACAACATAGTGTCCCTCATCTCTTCCCTTGAAGCATAAAATAAAAAGATAAAAAACAATAAAACTAAGAATAAAAGGCATTGGATGGGCTAGGAAAGAATGTCATCTATGACAAGGTGCAACTCGCCCTATACAAAAGCACCCATAGGTAAGATCTGCATTTCCCTATTATCACTGCACCCCATGCCCAAATGCTTACCCCACACCACCTCACATTCACTTACATGACCTAGATTGGTTCTCACTTGGGAAACACCCCAAACTTAAGGAGGATTAGCCCAATAGGACACCCTGAGACCTTTTCCAAACCTGACTTGTTAAACTACATAATGTCTTTGAGCAATTGTCTGGCTAAAGGGGAGTTTGATGCACATGTTTGGGTAATTTGATTATTAGATGTGATTTACATGATATGATCCTTGTGACTTATGAACCCATGGAGGATGTGTTTTTTATTGCTGCAGGACCTTTCCTGATGGATAGGTACACATGGGGGAATGATTAGCTCAGACCTTCATGGGGCTAAAATCCCAAAGATGGATGTTGTGACCCTAGACACTGGTAGGGAAACATTAGAGGCTTGCACCAAGAAGAAAGAAGGATGTTGCACCAGAGACACCCTGGAATACCTAGACCCAGGGGGATATTTCTCTTCCACCTGGACGTTGACTCTTGAGAGCCCATGACATCATCATTATGACCCTAAACGTCATCCAAACCTAGGGTTTCCATTTATGAGGGTAGTTGTCTGTTGCTTGGCATGTATAACATCATCCATGGGATTTGGAGACCAAATGTTCTGCATACGGGGCCCAACTTTCCACCCTAGGGCCTCAACGTCACCCTAGAAGGGCATGATGTCACCCTTGGAGATGATTTCAGGGGCTAATTACTCTTATTTATGTAAAAACTAGATTTTTGATGTAATTTGACCAGGTCGGCCTTTTTATGACCTAAAATTAATTAAAGGTCATTAATATTGTATAAATAGAGAGAAAGTACTCTCATTTTTCATCATCACTCATCACACACTTAGTTTGGACTGAAATTTGTACCTTATTTAAGGGTTATTGGCTAAAATAACTAGTGCGCAACTTCTTGGAGAGGCTTATTTTGGTGTATCTTGGCTATTTTTCATGTTGGAAGATCTTCAACTAGGGTTTGGCTTGCTTATTCTTGGTGAAAGTAAGTAGAAAATATGCAATTTTTTTTATTTTAATGAATGCTTGTGGTAAATTTTACTTGTTTCATGTTAAAGATTATGAAATTGCTTGCTTAAAACCTAGGAGAGAAACATAAGTTACTTCTTTCTCTCTCTAGTTTTCTACTTGTCTAAAATTTTCAAGTGCACCCTGTTTAGAAGTAGATACTAGAGCCCTAAAGTGCTATCTCTCTAGTAGTTCTACTCTACTTGCCTATTGCATACATTATTTCAATTGTCTAAGGAAGGAAAATTTGCTAGGGCCTAAGTTTCCTTACTCTCTAGCAAATTTCTCTCTAGGATTTGGATGCTTGAGGCCTTGGGTAGCCAACACCTCCTCCATTCATCCCTTCTCCTTTAACAAAATATTATCATTGCTCATTTGCTCCAAGTTTTTCCGATGCTATTGTGATTCCATAAACTCTAAAAGGCACTAGTCTACTCCTTATAGTTAATGATTGATCAAACAAACACTCAAACCTTTCTCCTTGAAGCTTTTGATAATAACCCTAAATTAGAATAACTCCTTAGCTAACTTGTTGTTGTTGCAAATAATTTCTAAAGCCATACTAATTCATGCTAAATTGTTGCATTCACCTACATAACTCACACTTAGCTCATCCGGAAATCACTTGTGACAATTGTCAATCAATCTATTAGATAAATGTTGAGTTTGCATGGTGTTTTCTTGCAATTTTGAGCACTAGAATTTGCTGTTGTTACAAAATATTTCAACAGCCATATAACTGCATAAAATTCTCTGAAAAAGTGATATTAAATACTAGCTAAACACTGCCAATTTTGCTTGTGACAATTTATTATCAATTTGCCTAGTCAGAGTCACTTTTTCTTGTCTTTTTCAAGCAATTTCAAGGCATACTTCTTGTGGTTGTTACAAAATACTCATTGTTGTTATAAACTATTACATTGCTGCAACTTTATATCATCCAGCCCATTTTTTGAAGGTTCATGGTATTAAGAAGCACTAACATCATATTTTTGTACTTGCAAGCTGCTATATTTTCTTGTTCTGGGTAGGTACACTCTATTTTACCATTTGCTTCATCCCTTAAAGGCCATAAGAACCTTTTGAACTTAGTGACCAGTGAGAGGGGGATTTTATTGCATCCTTTCCTTAGTTATCATCCCTTTAGGTCACCAGAGACGTCTCCCCTGCGATAAATCTTGATATACTCCTAAAAAGAAAGGGGTTTCCTATTACAGTGACAGTGATGGGTCACCCCCTATTATGCCAATCTTGCATCAACTTTCCTTGGGATTTGGGCAAGTACAAATTGTGCGATAACACGACCTAGTGCTCTACCTTTGTCATTGTCATGAATCTAGAAACAAATCTTATAGAAAAACTCAAATAAGGTCTTGTGGTTGTAAGATATATCAAGCCACCCACTAGTTTCCTATATACTAACTCATTAACTTCCTTAGAGTGAACATTGGATGAAAGTTTCATCCCTTTTTCTATAGGTGTAGATGAGATTTTTCAATTTGTCATTATGAACGTGTCAAGTAAAATCTTGGCATATTTTTTTTGTGAGACAAAATTGTTTCTACATGTTTTCCAAACTTCTACACCTAAATGATAGTGTAGAAGTCCTAGGTTAGTCATGTCAAACACATTTCTCATATTGGATTGATATGTTTTGTAACACTTTTCTCACTACCTATAATGATGATATCGTTTACATATATGACTAGAAGGACGATATCCTTACCAACTCTTTTGAAATACATATTGGAATTTTAAGGACTCTGCTAGAACCCATGTCCATGCAAGTATCTGTCAATATGGATGCACTATTCCCTGGGTGCCTACTTCATACCATATCAAGTTTTGTTCATTTTGTAGGCTAGATGTTCCTTCCCATAAACTTGAAAACTCTATGGTTGATATATGTATACCTCTTCCTACAAATATCCATTGAGAAAGGAACTCTTCACGTCCATTTGATGGACCTTCTAGCTAAAATGTGTTTCCATGGATAGAACAAGTCAGATGATGCTCATCTTTGTTGTAGGAGAAAAGGTATCCTCATAGTCAATGGATTCTCACTGAGAGAGACTTTTTGGATCTAATTTTTTTTGTAATTGTCAATTGTACCATCTACCTTGTACACCCATTTGTAGCCAATGAGTTTCTTCCCTGGTGGAAGAGTTGTGAGGTCCCAAGTCTAATTTTTCATCAAACTCTCATGTTCGAATACCATGGTATTTTCCCATTCAGGTCTCCCTTTCACCTCCTAAAACAATTGTGGCTCATATATTTCCTTAACATTAGCCATCAAAGAAAATTTAATCATGTTTGGTTTTTGTTTCCTCTTTCCTCTCAATGATCATCCCTCTACCATTTCACCTATAAGAACATATCCAATGTTGTTGTGCCACCACTTGGGTATCTTCTTGGGATTATCATCATCCCCATCTATAATTGTGTCATTTGAATTCTGATTTGGGATATTTGCATCATAAATTATCATCCTAGAAGACTACTCATGCTCATAATATTCCCCCCTTAAAGTGGATTTTCCTAAAGCTTGACACCTAAATCCTTAGACACCATTAGCTTCTTGGTAATTTTGAATTCAGACGAAATGTGGAAAGGACCAACTTCATCATCAACAACATCTATACTAAATCTCACCATATTGGTTTCAATATCAAGCAACCTGTAGGCTTTATGATTATCGTTGTACCCTGTGATCATCATATATTTTTTCTCTTTGGATCTAATTGTTAAAATATTCGATGTGCTCGTTTTACCATAGACAATATCACAATATTTTCACCCAACCATAGGAACGAATTAGTCACCCCGAGCACCATAACCATTTCTAGATAGAATGATTCCGGAAGCAGGATTATAACCAACAGATAACCAAGAGAGCGCAACTAAGATAGATCACCAAACATAAAGTAACAAAACCATAGAACAAGAACACTACTCAACAACAATAGTTGCACTTAACAAAAATACCACCAAGAATGTCAGAATACCACCAATAATGTCAGAATACCACCAAGAATGTCATCAAGAATACCACGAAGAGATATTAAGAGGTAAGGAACATATATTAGGCTAGACAACGCTAGAGAGAGAGACCAAGAACCACCCCAAAATATCTACCTTCCATCCTTGCAGTTGCAAGTCCAAACTTGCACCATACTTTAGAGAGTGAGTGAGGTGAGTGAGTACAAAAGAGCTAGAGCGCCCTCTATTTATAGTGGTTCTTGTCACCTGTCTGGGCTGACTTGTCCTTTTAGAGGCTAATACTTTAATATTAATTCTTTTACTGAGACAACTTGTCTTCTAGGATTTTTACACATTTATTTAGGGTTTCTCTTGCTTCCAGAATATTCTATTCTAGCCAAAGTTTATACATGGAGGTTAATACCTCTCACAACTACCATAATATCAACACTCCCTTCTATCTAGGTAGGTATCAAATGTAATGGTCTCAAACACATCCATCCATTTCACATGATATGGGAAAGGATCACATAGTCTTGCAGACCATTCTACAGGTAGCATCATAATAGCCACACAGGCTATCCCATGATCACGTAGATCAAGTCATGATCATCAACACTATCCATCTAGTTGCAAATCACCTCCAACACTACTGGTTGGCACACCAGCCTAGGAACCACTTTCAACACTACTAGTAGTCTCCATGGAAATTAGGTAGTAGTACACAATTACTACAATGCCATCTAATAGATCAAACAGTTTCGATCCATAGAAACACACAATTTCTATCTAGTGGTACAAAACCACTCCTAGTAGCGCACAACTACTATCTAGTGACATAAATTCACTACCATTGGAACATATCCACCACAGTAGTACATAGATAATGTCCAAAGACACACAATCTCCATTGCAATCAACCAATAGCCACACAAGTTATCACCATGCAGTACAATAGTCTCCTGGAATCAAATTATATCATCATCTGCATCATCTCTTGAGGCCATACTCCATCTGAGTAATCAGACATGATGCCGAATAAGTCATGTGCTAGACTTAGTGTAGTCAACAAAGTGTCTCGCAGAACTCACTCACTCAACAGAGTGATACAAGGACCATTCTTCTAATCTGGACATACGTCCTATAGGAAACTTGTCCCAACATATGTTGAATATCTCCACTGTATCATCTCTAAGCCATACTAGCATGATTCAAATGCATCATATCTAAGTTGTACTGGCATGATGTGGAGTATCGTCTACATCATCTATAACCCATACTAGCATGATGTGAATGCATCATATCTAAGTTGTACTGGCGTGATGTGGATTACTGTCTATATTATCTCTAAGTCGTACTAGCATGATGTGAATGCATCATATCTAAGTTGTATTGGCATGTTGTATATCAATGCCTCTGCATCATCTCTAAGCTATATGATCATATCTAAGTTGTATTATCATGATCATATCTAGCATGATGCGAGTCATCTGCATCATCTCTAAGTTGTATGATCATATCTAAGTTGTACTAGCAGATGCTCTACATCATATCTAAGTTGTACTAGCATGATCATATCTAACATGATGTGACTCAAGCATAAGCATCGTCTCTAAGTTGTACTAGCATGATTCCAATGCATCATATTTAATTTGTACTAGCATGATATGTCTCAATACATCTTTATCATATCTAAGTTGTACTAGCATGATGTTGAAGCATCATATCTAAGCTGTACTAGCATGATACAGAGCAACAATCTGTCAACCTGGACTATTCTCCATAGGGAGAATGTCTGTCCACCAGCACACTGACTATCCATGATGCCATATATCAACACTCCCTCCCAATTGATGAAGTCATATCCTCCCTTTCAACCAAGGGATCAATCTCCATGAGTCCCATCTTGTCCCTCAAGTATGAAAACTTTATCTTGGACATAGGCTTCATCAAAATATCAATTGTCTACTCATTGGTGGAGATTTACTGGAGAATCACTTCTCCCTTCTAGAATTTATCATAGAGAAAATAGTACTTGATATCAATAAGATTCGACTTGTCATGGAACACTGGGTTCTTTGAAAGCTTCACAAAACTCTGATTATCACAATATATCATAGTCGAATCCAACACCTGGTCAAATAGTCCAGAAACCAACTTACGGAGCTATACTTCTTACGTACAAGCATCACAAGTTGCAATATACTCTACTTCTGCAGTACTTAGTGCAACATACTTCTTTTTCTTGCTAGCCCATGATATCATAGCAGAGCCCAAACTAAAAATATACCAGAAGTACTCTTTTTGTCATTTGCACTCCTTGGCCAATCTAAATAAGTAAATCCATGCAATTGTACATCATTGTTTGAGGCATATCTCAAGCCATAGTTTAACATCCCACAAAGATATCTCAAAATATGCTTTGCAACTATCCAATGCTCATGTCTAGGTTCCACCTGGAACTCGGTCAACGTGTTCACATCAAAGAAAATGTCTGACCAAGTATTAACCAATTACATCAATGAGCCAATCTATTACCGGGCTAGGGAAAAATCTACTGGATCAGAATCAGAGTCTCTTAGCTTCCTCATATATGTCACCATGGGAGTTTCCATGGATTTTCAAGCCATCATCCCAAAATTTTGAAGGATATTTACAAAATACTTCCCTTGCCCCAAGAATATTCCACCATGCTTCTTCCATACTTCTAGTCCCAAATAATAATGCATGAGACCAAGATACATCATATTGAATTTAGAGGCTAACTCCCTCTTACATTGAATAATGAGAGGCTCTACACCTGTCAGAAACAAATCATCAACATATAGTAGCAAGATCATAGGTGCATCATTCACAACCTTGTAATAAAGGCTTGGATCAACATAGCTCTTGATAAATCCAAGTCTCATCAAGTAACTATCAATTCGTGCATACCAAGCTCTTGAAGCTTGCTTAAGTCTATACAAGGCCTTCTTTAATCTGCATACATGGGTTTCTCTCGGGTGTACCTCAAAACCTTGAGGTTTCTCTATGTATACTACTTCCTCAATTACACCATTTAGAATGACGGTCTTTACATCCATCTGATGTAAACTCCAACCCATGGATTCTGCAAGAGATATGATGGCTCTAATAGAGGTGTATCTGGTAACTGGAGAAAATTTCTCGTCACAGTCTTCTCCCTCCTACTGGGAAAACCTTCTAGCCATGATATATGAGGGTGAGGGTGGGGGTGGGGGTACTATTAGAGAAATGTATTATGTTATATGTATTACATATAACGTCTGTTATATGTTTTCGATAATTTGCAGACTTTCCTTCAGGTCTAGGAACAATTTCCCATACATCATTTTTCATGATGGATTGATATCCTTCCATCATAGCTTCCTTCCATTGACGATAAATTAATCTACGTCTAACTCACCATGTCTCATAGGATAAATGTGAATTCATCTTATAAATGATGCATAGTTGTTTCAGTCTTCTTGACTGCTTCTTCAAAGGTGGAAGGTTATGCATTGATGTGTTCTGGAGAACATATAGTTTCTTCCTTGGGGCATTCATGTTCTTCTTCATTGTTGGGATCCATGGAATCTTCTATAGATTTCCCGAAGCCAATATTTTCATCAAAAATCACATCTATGTTGATTTCAACCTTCTGTTGACTCGTAACATAGATTTTGTAAGTTTTTGATGACTCACTATATCCAACGAATATTCCCTTCTTTCCTGAAGGTTCCAACTTCTTTCTTTTGTCCTTGGGAACATGAATATAGACAGGACATCCAAAGATCCTCAAGTGTTCAAAAGTTGGATTCTTTCTAGAGACAACTTCTTTTGGAGTCATGTTCTTCAATATTCGATGAGGACTTTTATTCTGAACATATACGATTGTCATAGCTGATTCTCCCCAAAGAAACATGGATAGATTCTGGTCATTCATCATTTCCTTAACATATTCTTCAATGGATCGGTTCTTTCTTTCTACCACACCATTATGTTGAGGATTATGTGGGACAATTAGCTCCCTCGTAATCTTGGCCAAAGGAAACAAAATTCTTGGAGGTGTATTCTCCTCCATTATCGAACCTCAATATCTTTATCTTCCTCTTAGACATTGGTCCACACACATATGAGTGAACGATGTCCAAAAATCCTTTTGCTTTCCATGCTTTCATTAGAATTGGTACTTGATGAGATTGTCTGCCTTACCACTTGATGGAGTCATCTACTCCATGTTTGTAACTATCATTGTAGCTCCTTCTCAAAGCTATCGCTCATGACCTGCTTGAAACAAGAACAACAAGAGAAAACGTATTTCCAAGAGCATTTTCATAAGATCATAACAAGGATGGTAATCATCATAGAATTACCAAGGTGACCTGCCTGGGAACAAGAAATGTCTCCTAGAGGAGATGTTAGTTCATCAAACAAGTGAAATAAGCATCTATATCAATAGTACTTACATGCAACCAAGTATACTTTATAAAGTATCAACCTTGATATGTGCAAATTGAAACTTAACAATTTGATCAATCAAACCTAGAATGCAGAGCCTCAATTGTGTGTTCCTCTGAATGTAATGAATCCAATATCACTACTTGGACAAGGTATTTTGTACATTCCCTGCAAAACATACTCATAATTTTCCAGATGATATAACATGAAAAGCATATACAAGTGTATACCTTTGAAATTTGTAGCATCATTTAGCTCGTCTTCTAATCTGAAAGTAGAAACCATCTTGACAAGAAGAGGTTAGAAACCAAATAAAAAAGGTTCAATGATTATAACAAACTCGAAACTCTAAAATTTCAACTTTGACCACAAAATCAATTTTTGACCAAAATTCAACCTTTGACTTTGAATTTGACCAATCAATCTTTGACTTTGACTTTGACCATTCAACCGTTGAATTTGACTTTGACCAAGAATTCAAACTTGGTTTTTTTGTTGGATGAGGGCAGCAAAGGGTGCACTAGGATAGGGCACACTAGAATGTCCAGAGATTAGGTCCAATGCTTCACTTAAGGTGCTCAAAGAGTTGAATTAGGGTTGGCTACAACTGCAAAATCAGAAACCCTAGTTGCAGCTGCAACTGGTGAGCTGCAACTGGTGCTATAATGAGATTGACAAGGAACTCTCACTCTACCTTCCAACGGTTATACTGTTATGAAGGTAGCGTGGGCCCATAACTTGTTAAAATATTCAATGTGCTCGTTTTACCATAGACAATATCACAATATTGTCACCCAACCATAGGCATGAAGCCACCCCCGAGCACCATAACCTTTTCTAGATAGAATGATTATGGAAGAAGCACTAGAACCAACATATAACCAAGAGAGTGTATCTTTCTCCAAAGATAACTCACTAGACAGAAAGTCCCAAAACCATAGAACAAGAACACTACTCAACTGTAGTAGTTGCAGTTGTAGTTACCAAGAATACCACCAAGAATAACATAAAATACCACCAATAATGTCATGAATAATACCACCAAGATATACTAAGAGATAGGGCACATATCTTAGGCTCTATATCACTAGAGAGAGAGATCGAGAACCACCCCAGAAGATCCACCTTCCATCCTTGCAACTACAGCTCCAAAATTGCGCCATACTTGAGAGAGTGAGTGAGGTGAGTGAGTACAAATGAGCTAGAGCGCCCTCTATTTATAGTGGTTCTTATCACCTGTTTGGGTCGACTTGTCCTTTTAGAGGCTAATACTTTAATATTAATTCTTTTACTGAGCCGACTTGTCCTCTAGGGGTTTTACACATATGTTTAGGGTTTCTCATTCTTTCAGAATATTCTATTCTAGCCAAAGGTTACACATGGAGGTTAATACATCCTATAGCTAGCATAATATCCACACTAACTTGTTTTATTTTCATTTGGAATCGAATTGTAGGTAGTAGAACCAAACAATTTAAGATGGTTGACTTTGGTCTTTCTTCCAACCCATGTTTCCTCTGGAGTCTTTTTCTTCAATATCATCGTTAAAGGTTTATTCAACAAGTATAATGTTGTGAACATTGCCTCGGTCGAAAACCTATTTGGAACACACATGTTTTACATCTTACACCTAACCATATCTATGGTAATGCATTTTTGCCTCTAAACCACTCCATTCTATTATGGAGTGTAAGGTGTAGTGCACTACTAAATATGATCAAATTTGCCACACTTTTTCGTTTCTATTTCGACACTTTTTCATTGAACTTGCCATGAAAGCGGGTCTTATTTTTCATGGATATTTTTTGTCACTCTATCGACGACCCATAACTCATTGTGGCAATATCCATGAAATATGGTTGCCACGTGTCATTCGTCTAGTAAGAATTTCTTCCATCTTTTTTTTTTACAAACATTCGTCTATATAGTGAAAAAACTCCATCTATATAGCGACAAACATCCACTTTTGTTACCACGAGAATGGTATATTTGCCACGATTTTTCATCGCTATATAGACGAAAAATTGTGGCAAAACACAAATGAAATTTTTTTGTTTCCACGAGAATGCTATATTTTCCATGATTTTTTGTCCCTATATAGACAAAAAATTGTGGCAAAACACAAATGAAAAGTTTTTGTTGTCACAAGAATTCTATATTTGCCACGATTTTTCATCTCTATATAGATGAAAAATCATGGAAAAACACAAATGAAAAGTATTTGTTTCCATGAGAATGTTATATTTTCCATGATTTGTCGTCGCTATATAGACGAAAAATCATGGCAAATCACAAATATAAAGTTTTTGTTGCCACGATGTTTTGTCTCTATATAGATGGATGTTCGTGGAAAAACACAAATGAAAAGTTTTTTGTTGCCACGTTAATTCTATATTTTCCATGATGATTCATCTCTAGATAGATGAATGTTCATGGAAAAACACAAATGAAAATATTTTGTTTCCACGAGAATGCTATATTTTCCACGATCATTCGTCGCTATATAGACAAGGAGTGTAGGTTTAATTTTTTTTTTCTATCCAGGGAGATTTGGAGAATCAAATAGTCTTGTGAGGTATTGACAAAAGCCAGGGGGAACATACAACGTCTTTGAGTCAAACCAAAAGTTAGGATGAACAAGATACTATATGATCTTTTGATTCTATCTAAGGAAACAACAATAGTCAAGATGTAAGTCTAATGCAAAATTCAGGGGGAACATACAACCTCTGTGAGCATAGACAAACTAGTGCAAAAGCTAGGGGGAATGTACAACCTCTGTGAGCATAGAAAGACTAGTTAAAAATCCAGGGGGAACGTACAACCTCTTTGATCCTAGTCAAGCCTTGTGAGTCATGAGAAAAAGTCAAGGCATATAGAAAAAGTTAGGCTGAACATGAAATTCCTATGAGCTAGAAACAAACAATATTCCTTATATTGCAAGTGATGTAAATGTATTGATCTAGTGCATTGGCATGTGTAACATTGTCCACCATGAAGTGAAATTTGAATTTCCAAGTTGAGAGTCAAGTTGAATGAGTTGTTAAACTCAAGTTGTAAAAGGTCAAGTTAAGAGTCAAGTTGAATGAGTTGTTAAACTCAAGTTGTAAAATGTCAAGTTGTAAGAGTTAGGTTGCATGCATGGCATGCATGCATGACAAGTTGCAGTGTAGGTGTCCAACAAAGGTAGAGATAAGTTTCTCCATGGCAGTGTTGGTATATCAATTAATAGAGAGGCAATATACCAGTTAATAAAGAGGCAACATATCAGTCAATAAAGGACCATTGGTCATATCCAATCAGAACACTTAATCATAACAAGTTTTATAATCATAGCAATAATCATAGCAAGGTATCCAATCATAGAAATAATAATAACAACGTATGCAATCATATCAATAACAAACATTTTCATAATCAAGTTGAAATATTACATAAGAAGAAAGACATGGTTGTCCAAGTAGACCTAGAAGAAGAGAAAATACCTGATGATATTACAACTCAGTACACACAAAATCAACTTTGCATATCAGTCGATACAGGCTACAAGTTGCAGCTTATACATTCTGTGAATATCAAATGATATAGGTTGTGATTTGTAGCATACACAGGTTGTGAATATCAGTTGATACAGGCTGCAAGTTGCAACATACATAGGTTGTGAATATCAGCTGATACATGCTGTGAGTTGAAGATTACATAGGATATGAATATTAACTGATACAGGCTGGGAGTTGCAGCTTACAAAGGATGTGAATATCAGTTGATATAGGTTGCGAGTTGCAACTTACATAGGCTACGAATATTAACTAATGTAGGTTGCGAGTTGCAACATACACAGGCTGTGAATATCAGTTGATACAAGCTTCTAGTTGCAGCGTACACATGATGTGAATATCAACTAATACAGGCTACGAGTTGCAACATACATAGGGTATGAAAATGATCTTGAAGAAGAAGATGATGCAGAGGAACAGGTAGCCGATGTAGCAGATGTCTCAGATGAAGAGCCTGAAGGAGATGAACCAAATGTACTAGTAGGAGGAAATGCAGATCTTGATGATGATATCCATGATGAAGATATATTGCTTGGAAATGAGTACATTGATGACGATGTTGATACGGTCAATCCTACAACACCTTATATGAACYAGATGATATGGATGTTCAGTTYGACGAAAATGATCAACTAGAAGATTGATGAATGTATTGAAATGTTGAAATATTGTATATATAAGGTCAGAAGAGAAGGGCAAGTGGGCACAAGTGGCAAGGGAAAGATTAATTTGGAGACACTTTCTATTCATTCGAGTACACTACGTCAACCAAGGACAATACAAATCATGTAAAGGAGGTACGTATTCTTTACTTATTATTTATTATGTTTCTTGTTCAAAAAGTTCTAATTGATCCCATGCCTTAGAATGTAACAAGACTAGTTGATGTAGCAAAGAGTCTTTGTGATTATGAAGAGTGCACTCTAACCTTTGTTGGAGGTTCTTTAATCGAAATGGAGAAAAAATTAGATTGATAGCAATATGGTAAGGCAAAAGGTTTGGTGTAGTACTCCACAGGATACAAAAATCCCTCTTTTTCATTGATTTCTTAATCAACACCATAAAAATACTAGAGGCAGGCAACAGTGACATGTGAATGGGGCCAACGTTGAAATTTTTTCAAACTATATCTATATGCATTGAAATTTGACATGAATAGGCTATTCTCATTCCTTAACGGTATGGGAGGGTTTATGGACTCAAATTTGACTCACACACCCACTTTCTCCCATCATCAATTCATCATGTAAACCATAAACCCTAATTTTCTTTCAAAGTACACAAATTGGTTGATGCAAGTTTTAAGTTTTCATCAGTCTTTCTTCATTTTTATTTCAGGTTCTACATTAATGTATATACAATGTATCCATGTCATAGTTGTGATGAAAAATCCCTCTTTTTCATTGATAGCTTAATCAACACCATAAAAATACTCCCTTGCAGTACTAGATGCGGGGGCGTGTGTAATGTCGAACGAATTTTACAAGGAACAAGGAATGGAAATTGTAATAAGACTAGACACGGGCAATAATGACCTGTGAATGGGGCCAACGTTGAAATTTTTTCAAATTGTTTATGTATGCAATGAAATTTGACATGGATAGACTATTCTCATACCTTAACAATATGGGAGGGTTTCTGGACTCAAATTTGACACACATCAACTTTCTTCCATCATCAATTCATCATATATATATTTCACCCTAATTTTCTTTCAAAGTACACAAATTGGTTGACGCAAGTTTTAAGTTTTCATCAGTCTTTCTTAATCTTTCTTTCAGGTTCTACATTAATGTATATACAATGTATCTATGTTATAGTTGTGATGAAAAATCACTCTTTTCCGTTGATTGCTTAATCAACACCATAAAAATACTAGAGGCGGGCAACAGTGACATGTGAATGGGGCCAATGTTGAAATTTTTTTAAACTGTTTCTGTATGCATTGAAATTTGACATGGATAGATTATTCACATGCCTTAACGATATGTGAGGGTTTCTAGACTCAAATTTGACTCACACACCCACTTTATTCCATTATCATATCATCATATGGGATTAAAGGAATATACCATCGTTGAGGGATGAAAACAACTGCCTTATGCCCTAAACAAAGCTTTCATGTGTTTAATGTCCATGAACAAGGAATCCAACTAGGAATATGGGCACCATTAGTATGTTTTTAACAATAAGAATGGGTCATAAGAACTCTACCATGACTAGAGAGGGAAAAAAGGGCCTTAGGTCCTAAACATATTTTCTTTGGCTCATTGGCCATTAACGTATATTCATGTAGAAACATCCACAACTAATCAAGTGTTGAGGATGACACTTGTTTGAAGGGGAGGGGCATGTTAAGCCCTAGATATTGAGATATTGCATTTCTATTGTTATATTAGTTGTCATTATTGGTCGACTAGGTCCTTTAATGGTTGGCCAAGCCCCTTAATTGTAATTGTACCCTTTGTCTCCTATATACACCAAGGAGACATAGTTTTAGAGATAATCTCATCCTATGCATTTGTAATATTGTAAAAGGAGGTTGCCCCTAGAAGAGGCTTCCCATTCATTTGGTCTCTTTCATTCTCAAGTYATCAAGTTACTTCTTTCTAATTTTATGCTATTTGGGATATTTGGTACATAACAAGGAGTCAAAGGTAGAATAGGTAGGCGAGAAGGAGAACCACCCAATTGGCCATAGATGACATTGAAGAGATCATATTGTTACTATTATTATAATTATTATTATCATGTGATGCAAGAGCAATAAAATAGGTAGAGGTCAAGAAAAAAGGTGATAATGCATTGGTTGCATTAACTACAGGGATGCAACAATTGTGTGATCATTGAGCTATTATTTATAGGATCATTATTATTGACCAATAACGTATGGATTACTTGCTTATCAAATGTGGATTAGAGAATATATGTTTCAACAATCATTCATTTTTTGTACCAATAGCTTGGGAACATATTTAGATCTATTAGAGATAAAACATGTACAAGGATTGCCAAAAATGTTTTGGTGATGAAAATAGATGATGTGAAGGAAAAGGAGTGCAAGGGGTTCATTGATGAAACTATTAACCAATATGGCCATTGTATGTTTCTCTAGTTTCTATAGATATCCATAGTCACGATTTGCTTTACAAGGAACAAGTATTCTTCCACTTTTTAAATTCAATGAATAGTAAACAATTACTAATTATATTTGCAGTGGGTCATTTAGTCAACAAATTTGGCTCGGGATATAGTTTTTTCTTTGCAAAAGTAGGCAATGCTTCAAAATTCACACATATGATTGTTAGTGGCCACTAGTGCACGAGAATATTTTTTTCATATTGTAATGAATCAACAACCATGAATCATGTCAAATTAATCATCGGTGGCCACTAGCGCACACACTATAAGTCGAAGCCCTAGCCCCTGCCACTGTAAGTCAAAGCCCTAGCCCCTGCCAATGTAAGTTGAAGCCCTAGCATGTGCCGACACCCACAAAATGGAGTGAAGACAAATCGACTTGAAGACAAATCGACCGAGTATTGTGCAAGAGAAAAGGATGTCACCCAAATCAATAAGTAATGTTTACTTTTTTTAACTATAATGGGGTTGGGTTGATCATTGAGCATTGGATGGAATGCATCATTGGTTTTCCCAGCCATATATTCAACCACATTTGCACCTACATCCTCGGCATTGAGATAACTCTAAAACTCATTTCATGCTGGGATAGAATATCATTAGAATAAATTGTTATTTATTTGTTATGGACAGGGCGAGAGCCGAGCTCTCAACCCTGAACCTTGATACATTGTTTATATCCCTGTATAGATTGTTATGTATTTGTTATGGATAGGGTGAGAGCCAAGCTCTCAACCCTGAACCTTGATACATTGTTTATATTGTTGTATAGAAGGGCGAGAGTCGAGCTCTCGACCCTAATAATTGATACTATGATTATATTGTCGTGTAGAAAGGTGAGGGTCGAGCTCTCGACTCTAAAACATTGCCACATTTCAGATCGAATCTATTGACATCACCTTTATTGGGATTGAAACTGTCTTTATAAAATGTTAATGCCCAGGTCTAAGGTTGTGTATTCATTGAAATTTAGGGTTTCACTCGTGGCATCCATTCTCCAAATATTACTCAATGAAAATACTTCGCTTTTCACCTCTGAAACAATTTAGGCAAAGACGATCAAAACTTGATACAAAATATTTAAGGATCGTCAATTGTTGAAGTTTTGAGTATTAAATATCAAACAAAGTTCATTTTTGTGGCTCATTCGTCGTTCTTCATTAAAGGTAATGGGTTGATCTGATTATCATTGGAATAATGTATAAAAAATAAGTCTAGTTTTCATTAGTAGTACCTTTTCCTTCTAATACGAAAATGCCATATATATAGTCTGGTTTCATTTTGATAACTCAAAGCATATTCAAGGTAATTTATGGCATTTGAAAAATCCATTCTTCAGTATCTTCAAAACTCCTACATAATAAAAATTTCAATCTAATTATCATTGTCCCAACCTAGCTCGAGATATTAAGTCCTATGATTGCTTTGTGATGAAGTCCCAAGCATTATTGGTCTGTACCATATTTTAAAATGTTAAGATTGCATGTTATTCGAGTACTCACAATGAAATTTATTGACTATATTTGCACTAGTTTGGTTCCATTTCTCCTTTCATTTCTGAAAATAAATCTTTAATATTCACTTACTCTCAAAATGATGATTTTAGCACTGCACTAGTTTCAAATTCTCCCGAAACTTGTCATATAACAACTGGTAAAAGTTGTTTCACCCTAATGAAATATATCTTGCACACTAAAAGTGGGGAGCATTGCTCCTTTCCATGACTCTATCATTCCCATTCTACCCATAATTATATCCCAACTATATATTATCCTTTTCCTTCCATCCTTCCATTTATATTGTTACTAGATAATCATGTGTTTCTCATAGAAAAATCTGTCTTGTTTGGATGACAAAAGAAGTCCCCACTTGGCTCAATATGTTCTGAGTAGATAAATAGATCTTACCCTTCAAATCATCGACCATGGAAATGTAAATATCTATGTTGAGGGGTGGACTACATAAAGTATGGCGAGGACAAAAATCTGAAGGAGAGGATAACATGGAAGACACATAATCTCAAGGAAGAGGCAAAAAATATTGAAAAAGAGTTGTAGTGACCAACCAATAATGGCATAGACCATATGCAAGTAATCATAGAATGTGGTGAAGTTGTGAAATCAACAGTAAGGGGAGTGATGAAGTGACACTGGAGGACTTGAAATATTTTAGGATATGAGGAGAAGAGGCTAGTCATGGGTTGATAGAGAGAGGTTTGGTGTTGGAGAGGAGTATAGCGAGTAGAGCGAGTGGGGAAACTTCTATCGGTTTGGATGGGAAAACCAAGAATGTCCAACATATAGATGCGAGCATTGGTAAGGACCTAACCCTCATTCATGATTAGTTTATCAATTATGATTAGGTCAGCTCAATGGTAGGTTACATTATGCACACACTATCTCCTATTTATAGTAAAAGAGATTCATTTGTATAGGCATATTTTCTTATGCATTGGATATATTGTAAAAGAATGTTTCCCTCTCCTAGTGGCTTATTATTCATTGACTCTTTATCATTATCAAGGCATGGAGTTACTTCTTCTTTATATTCTTATGTTATTTGTGTAGTTTGGTTCATAACAAGTATGCAATTTTATTGTAGGAAATGGTTGCATTTGAAGAAAAATATAATAGACAATTGGATGGGAACATTCCCACTTAGACACAACTAGATAAAGCATTAGTAGACATGTTTCAATTATTTGGCAAGGAAGAGCTAGTGGTAGTTGGCATGGATTGTCCAGAAAATAACAAAGTTAGTCCAATGTAGATACTATCCCTTGCACATTTCAATCATATCTAGGTAACTTCAGTTAATTTAACTAGTTGTGGTTTGAATATATTGTCTAGTAGTTAGGACATATTGGGAAATTTGCTAATAATGGAAGTAAAAAAACTAGTAGTGGGAATACTCTAGTGAGTATCGGTAGTCTCTTTACAAGTGGAAGTCACAACTTAGTAAGTCAATTAGGGTCACAAGATTTTGTCTTTATACATACTCTAGTTGGCACCATGGATGGTATGCAAAGGAGTTCTATGTAACACTTTCTTGAATTTTCAGGAAAAGGAGATGAAGATCTTGAGCAACATTAGTTCCTTTATGAGACAATATAGAATGTAACATGAACCACACCATATGTCCAATAGGTGGAATTTCATGACATATTTAGGGGAAAATCCCTACGATGGTATTGAAATATGTGAAGAGAACACCTCTAGCGATGGGGAAAAGATGAGGTGAAGCAAAGATTTACTACTGAATTCCAAAAACCTAATATGAAGCAATAGAGCAGTACCAAGCTCAAATTATTAAGTAGATGGTAGGTAAGTCTACTTGGGAATACAACCAAAGGTTTAGGGATCTAATTAGTAGATCGACCCACCAAATTCAATATGGAAATCACAAGAAATGGTTCATAAGATTTCTCCTTCCCTTTACCCAAACATTGTTGATGTAATAAACATTGGTGAAATAGAGGGAGGCCTTAGAGAAAGCAATATCCCTCAAATTTATCATAGGTTACCCATGTCCAACAATTAATTTTACTACATCCAACCCCTAATTTTTCATTTGGAACAACCCCTATGTTAGTATAGTATCACAATCAATTGATTACTTTAATTGAGAATATTCAGTAGTTGACAAAGGGAAAAACTGCAAGGGAACAAAAATGGTGTACAAATTGTAGAATAGAGGGTCACATAGCTAATGAACGCTCATTGTTGAGGTGTTGCACATAATACTACCCCATACCCATTTTTACATTCACCATCAAGGGAATACTATGAAATGTGTAGAAAATATGAACAACATACCTTCAAGAATCAATGTCCTTAATTCTTGTAGCAATGTTGTACAACCATAAACTAAGGTCATGTGTATGAGTGTTGATTAAAATGCTGAAGTAGTCCAAAAAACCCACCTATAAGCTAGGGCCCCATGCATATGTACTAGACCCAATGTTGAATTAGTCCAATAAGCCTATCCATAAGCTCTAGAAGAAACAATACCATTGTAGAAGAATCATACTGGAACTTACTAGGCACCCCCTTCTCACATCTTCCCTCAATGATGTTCTTTTCATATAAAGGGGTATGTGCATGAAAGAGAAGCTCGAAGTAGTTGTCTTCCAACAAATGGATTTCTTTTATATACCATTCCTTGCAAGCCTCCTCTAAATCACACTATCCAAACAGGTCTCTTGTATTCTCCTCTTCAATATGTATCCAAAGTTTTAACCTTTGGATTGCTTCACATGCTTCCTGCAATTTTTGTATTTGATTATCTACAAGTAGTAGTTGTGTACAAACTACTTCAAGGTTTGCATAATGTGGGTGTGCCTTAAAAAACTCTTCAACTTCAAGAAACTACATCTTGTGATGTTCTTCATACTCCATAGAAAATTCAAGAAACCTTACAATGTAAGCTTCTTCCACATAATATACATTTTCCTTCACTTTGGAGTAGAATCTGATATTGCTCTATACAGTTCTTTATTTCACCTCAATGATTCAAAGAGATCCTTTCTCATAGTTAACCGAACGTATGATATCAATATGAAACACTATCATGTGATCTGGACACTTGTAGATGTTGGTCATTATAGATATTGGTCACCTCTCACCTCATCTCGAAAACAACCTAAGTTTAACCATGATCCATGATTCTATGTTAGCCTATATTCTTCAGATCAGAGAACAAACGTATGGTCACCAAATTACATGGTAAGTCATGTTCTAACTCACAACATTAAAAAATGAAAAGTCGAATGAGATGATCTGTTATGACTAGAAACCCATTTCAGATTCTTCATCACTTGTAATTGTTGGAATGGAATGGAAAGGAAATCCAAAGCTGAGTTTACAATACAATGCCTACGGCCTTCTTATCATATCCTTAGTTATGTTAAACTACATCTACGTGCTCTCTATTATATATTTATAAGGCATTATACACATCTATTATCTTGAGTAGGAATATCCTGGAGGTTAAATATGTCCATTGAATAATCTTGTATTTTGTTGTCTTGTCCAGGTTTGTCTTGATGGAAAAACTATTGAACATGAAGCAACTCATGGCACTATAACTCGGAGGTGAAACTAGCACAAATAAGGGGTTTGGTCTAGAAGTTTTAATTATATATATGATGCATCATTGTTTTGAAGGGTGTATTTTTCTTTTATAATCTCCAAAGTAATTTTTCATAAATCCCATAGTTATATAATTTCCTAATTAGCTATTGAAGGTTAGACAATATTTAGTGATTAGCTGGTTTTCAATTGTATATGTTGGCCATATGTTGAAATTGCAAAGCTTATTCTATTATATGGTCTAGTTATAGAATTTTCCTTGTTTCTTCTTTCTTCTTTTAAAACCCTATTTTTTGTTTTGTTTAATAGCGGCCCTGTTCAATATGTTCAAAGGTTATCAAGTTGTAGCACGTCGATTTCTATTTTCTACATTGAAGTTGAGCTGTAAGTGGCGTTTGTCTTTTGTAAACAATTTTGTGATTTAATTTTGTGTTGATAAAAATCAATGATTGTTACAATGGTTTATTTTCAAGATTGTTTTGATTCGCCTTAGGGTAAATATATACTTCAGAGTTGGTATCTATCACAATTTTTGTGTTTGTAGCTAGAGTATGGTTATGGCCCTTATTTTTTATTTATCTTTTAAATCCTCTTATGTTTGTCATTGGCGGTCCCATCCAAGAGTTTTAATATTGACTCACATAAAAGTGGATTTGGGATCAAAAGGCTATCAAGTTGCATTGCGTCTATTCTATTTTATACTAAACATTGTTTTGATTCTCTTGGGGCTAAATATGTAATTCCGACAAAATCTGAACTGGCCCCCATTGCAATTTTTTGTACAATTTATGGGATGTAATATTGTTCCCCATACCCATAAGGATCGATATGTATTTGTTTAAATACTTATAAGTTGTTTAATTAGCTATTGAAGGTTAGACAATATTTAGCTATTGAAGTTGTTTAGTGACAATTGAAGTAATTTGGTCATTGTTGTATGC
>ML793136.1:347565-361240 GCA_009831015.1 Picea engelmannii
AGATGATTAGAGTTACTAAACCCATTTTGTGAATCCCATAGGTTCTACAAGTGAATAAATTTTGGTTTGGTATGAACATGGACAATACATTTATGTGGCCATGAGGGACTAATGTTGATAAATTCCATGCCATTTCTTTGCCCTATTACTTGATAGAATCATATTTTGATAAATTCCATGCCATTTCTTTGCCCTATTACTTGATAGAATCATATTTTGATAAATTCCATGCCATTTCTTTGCCCCATTTCCAATTGCAACAACCAATCCATCTCTGCCTTTAATGAAGCTTAAGCCAACCGATGATTTTCTCCGAGATCTTGTATAATTTGGCAACCAGAATGGGCTGGTCAGTGTTGAAGAAACCTTCTGTGCCTTTTATGAACTTGAGAAAAATAATGCCTCGCCTCTTTTCAACAGATTTTTTTTTTTAAATATTCAGGTCCGTTGGTCTTCCGACTACTACAGGTCGGACTTCCGACGGGAAACGCTCCCAGAAAAGCGTCAGAACTACAACACACTCATCGGTCGCATCGGCGGGATAGCATTGAAATATTCATCAGTAGACCGACGGACGTCATCGGTAGTTTTCCGGTTGTCCTTTGAAATTAAATTTTTAAAGGCCATCGGTCATCAGACGTTAGGGTAGTTGGAATACCGACGATAGTCCAACGTCGGAAAAACCATGGGAGATTTTCCAACGCCTATTGAGCCCTCATAAGCGGCGGTTGAGCAACGTCAAACATCAGGGGTATGACAATAGGGCGTCAGAAATTCTGTCCATTTATAGTAGTGACTAGAACCTCTATGGCACGCAAAACCCAACACATGAAGGCGTTACAACCCAAGAGCCAACAACAAACTTACAACGATCAACAACACCCACAACGTGAAGCACAGACTCCGATCAAGTTATCATTCTCCCCTATCCAATAGGGCGCGCCATGATCCCCTCCTCAGGAATCATGTTGTCCCTAGGTGACAGGTGCGACAATAACCCTTGCGCAACCTAATCTATCTCGACCAAGGACTCAAGATAAATACAACGACGCGAGGGCCAAAATACTGACAAGAATACTACACCCCCACCCCAAGCAACAGGTCGACAAGATACAAGAGGACTACATTCAAAGGAAAAGCGCAAGTAATTACCCGACTCCGCCAACAACCCAACCATTAACTGATAAGAAAGATGTCTAAGTGCCAAGGTTGAAATGTTACCAAGATACTAAGGTTATAAATGTTAACATAATGCGAAATAAGATAGGCACTTAACAAAATCAAAATACACTTATCAACAATTATAAACTTTCCATTAAAATAAGTGAAATACTTAACATTTTAAAGGTGCTCCACACTGCTTATAAAATAATCGACATTGTTGTCTAAATTAACCAGTTTAAATTCTAACCAGTCTATGGTTTAACAAGTCTAAAATAATCAGTCAATAATATTGTGTAATAGAATTTTTGTCGATATTGTGTAATAGTGTTACTATCGACAATAATTAAAATGTTACGGTATGTAATCTCAATGTTATAGTCTATATTACACAAGTCTATATTTTAACAATGTTAACAATATTTAAATTACTATTCATGATATTGACTCGCTATCCACTAAAAGAATTAACAATGTAATGAAATGACTACGAATATCACTACAATGATCAGTCTAATTAAAGACTTAATCATAATTATAGCTGGCATGTAAGTAGCTGTCACGTCATTCACTAATTAGCAATATAAATGAATGGCAAGGAAAATAACTATAATCGCTGTCTCAAAAATAGAGTTAGCCAAAATAATCGTTGGCATGCAATTCACTGTCATAAAAATGCTAATGGTCAGGCATATAGTTGTCTAAAAAAATAATTACTATCCATTACTATCATATAATAATTTTTTTTGTCAAAGATGGGTTGTCAGCAGTCACTCAAGATATAAATAAATTAATACCATTCCATTAAATTCAATGCTATCCAGCAAATCGTTGTGCAATACACCTACCATTCCAATGCAATCTACGCAGAAACAATTGGATGGTTGTCTAATATAAAATTGTTGTTGGTTATATAAGACATTGTTCAACATAAATACTGTAGGCATAATTAAATAAAAAATGTTGTTAAATATCAAGGGAAATTCGTTGGTATTACAAAATTCATGAACGTAGGTACCGTGGCCATGGATACGCTGCTAATTTTGAGGTTCAATAAATATGGTAAAGTTGCAGTCAATACACATGTCATTTATTTCCCAGAGTAATAAATGGTAATGCTGGCATCAAAAGGGATGAACTCGCAGAGCAAGGATAACTCAGAATGTTGTTATTTACATACCTGGAATCGTAGAGGCAACAACAAGATAATGTTGTCATAACTAAAATGAAATTGCAAGGGTGAAATGCCAGAATCTTAGTGCAAGTGCAAGGAGTCAAAACGTAAGGAGGAAGCTGGGTAGGGTGCCATAGAATTCATAACGTGAAGTATGAGGAAATGTTCCATGAATAGCATGGGCATGCTGGGTAAATCGCAGTCCATTTAAGGTGAAAACCCATTGAAAAAAAAATGATTGTGTAAGACAATTTGGTAAGTCGAAATGGTGGAAAGAACACATGAGTTGGTAACTGGTTGTGGTAAGAAAATACAACGAAATGATAATTGGACATCAATATAACTCACTGTCCAACGCCAAGAAGGACGACCAAGGTAATTAAGGTATGAAAACGCAGTTGAATGTGGCCAATAAAACGAAGAGAAATTGATAGGTGTGTACACTGTATGAGTCGGTGAAAAGATAGGTAGAATGCGGATAAAAAACAACATTAAAGAGCAATAGGTAAATCTATGTGTAAGTAAGTCCGCAGTGTATAAATTCTAACTTGCAAGGTAAATAACGGATAAGGATGTTATTTAATTCTATGAAATTGCAGAGTAAATAAATGGAATAAAACACAGTCTAGTGTGGCCAAAGGCAAAGTGAAATTCATCATCAAGGTAATAAATCGCAGAGTTAAAAGGTAGACCAGATGTAAAAAAAAACACATAGTAAATTTTCCAGGAAAAGCATTAAAAACACAGACTTAAATCATTGCCAGGAAGGGTATTAAAAACACAGATTTACTTCACCAGGAAATGCATCAAAACACAGGGATCAACGTAGAGGATCATAAGCGGTTCCCTGAGGGAAAGGATAAACAATCGCAGGGGTAATCAATCGAAACAAGGTGCAAGATAATCACTCAAATAGGAACAATCAACAGGGATAGACAACTGGACAACACTATCCTTTGCTCATCATCCACGCACAGAAAAGTGGGGCATTAGGATTTATAGGTCTATTAACACCAAAGTGACGACCGTCGATCCAATTCCTGGGCGACTTCTCAGGCGTGGACTTATGATCTAGGGATGAGGACAAAGGATCAAGCACAACTCTTTGAATAATCAATAAACAACAGAACAATCATAACAATCAAGGATCGGTGGCAAGGGAGATCAAATCGATGCAGCGAGCGTAAAGCTATGATGGTTTTTAAGTTCTCGATTGAACAAAATGCTAAGTAAAACACTTTCTTTAAACAATAAAAGTAAAGAAATGAAAGCGAAAGAACATAGCAATCTACCATGAAAAATAAAAGCGTGCATACTGTAGCCCAAGGTGACAGCTCCTAGTCATTGTCCCACGTGCTCCATCCAACTCCCGCTTACCAACCGATGTGACTTCACCGATACCTCCTAGAGAACACTATGGGTACTCTTCTTCCTCCTTATCCCCCTGAGCCACAAAGGGGCCATGCACTCTAAACCAAAGAACAACTAGCACCCAACTCGCTTTGCAAGGCCAAGCTACGACTCCTCAACGAGCTGGGTATCCCAACTCCGACAAGATAAGTCAGTCAAGTAAAAAATTCTGCAGTGTAGCGTTATACATGAACACGAGATATATCCTCCTCCTCCTCCTTCCTTTATATAGAATTTCTAAGCGATTTCTTTCCCAAATTCCAATTTAATTCATTGTTTAATAATTTAATTCAGAAAAATCCTCCCCTGTACACATGTCACCCATCCCCTTTGTTGCACCAGAAATTAATTTCACTAATTATTTAATTACTCATATTTCCCTCACCCACATAAAATCATTCCTAGAATCTCTCCTAGGTGTCCCCATATTCCCTTACACAAATTAATGACTTACGACCTTACTAAATTCCTAGTTGAGTTCAAATTAGAAAGTTCTTAAAGGCAAGGTTCCTTACTAAGTTGGTCATTCTACTTTTTCCTTATGTTTCCCTTTTTATTTATGTTTCCCCTTTTTCCCTTAGTTTCCTAATTCTTTTAAGTTTCCCTCTTTCCCCATTTTATCTAAAACTCAAATTATCAAGTGTAGAAAATTACCTCTTTCCCCTTTTTCTTTTTAATTAATAAATTTTTAATTAACATATGTAACAAAACAATTATTTCCTTTTAAAAAAAAAATTAATCCCCCAAAGTAATTTGATTTTTATAAATTAATTGAATTGCTTACCCCCTTCTCGTCACATGTTTAATGATGATTATTGGTATTATTTTTTATTTTTTATTTTTTATTTTTTTTTACCACAAGTATCAATTAGACCTAGATTTTATTTTCCTAGGCTGGGCGACATTTTATTAGGGATTTTTTTTTTAAAATCTTTCTTATCACATTATTCATTCTAAGGCCATCTATGTTTATTCACTTATGAGTTAACAACATGACATGCCCTTTAGGATGCACTAGGTGCTCCAAGGGTGCCACTCGCCTCATTCTGTTTCCCTTACACAACGTGCCCTTTAGGACACACTACATGCTCCAAGGGTGCCACTCACCTCATTCAATTTTTCTTGCGCGACGTGCCCTTCAGGACGCACTACGTGCTCCAAGGGTGCCACTCGCCTTTTGACTGACTTGGTAGACATAAAAAACCCCTGTAGTCAATACTCCATTGGGTGATCTTGTGGGAGACTAAGAGCCTCTAAGGAATAAGGCCCCTGCCTTATTGCACACCCCTTAGAATCATCGTGAGCCACTGTCGTAGTCTGCCCTCATGACATCGTGAGTCTTCTCGAACTAGGTAATCATTAACCTATAGTTCGATCCATGACGAGAGTGCTAGTAGGCTGTGGCAGGGCTGTTGTCCACACCTCTCCATCAATGTCTCTGGTAGTCATGTGTGACCCCTCTACTCCACATGTGAGTCTGGTCGACAAGCTATCGTCAGCCTGCATCATCAACAAATCATGCCAAAATAAAATCCATAATCATAACATCTAATTAGATGCACATATGTCATATATACAACAATCAAACCCCAATAGTCCACTCCCTGACTCGATCCGGAGTCCAAGGGTTTCATCGATGCCTCTACATCCTTGAGGTCCAAAATTATGCACACTCAGAAGAACCGAATCAATAGGACCTGTCTATATCAATACAAAAAAATAACATGTCATCATATCCATAATGCCTCATAATCATAATCAAATGACCAATAGTATAATAATCCGAATCACTTGCAAGCAAGTGCCCTCAAAGAATAAGTACGCTCAGTGCGGACAAGAGCAGTATGTTACATGCAGAGTCTCTTCATCCTTCACCATGTAGATATCTTTGCACCCTCGTCCTCTGCTTCTCAGGGGCTGGATTAGAAATTTGGGTAGGGAAACCAACATCGAGTGGTTACTTATCCTTTATTTCAAACTTCATCACAAGGTTGTTTGGAACTACCATGTTGAGGGCATCAAAATCCCCCTCCCACACAAATTGACCAAAATTGAAGTTTCAAAATTTTCAAAATATAGTTGATATGAAGAGAAACAAGTTTACAAAGATACTTTACAATACATTAAGAGGAATATCTTGGAGATCCATTACCTATTTTGGCATCATGATGTCAAGTTTGGTCGGATAGGGCTCCTCCTCTGTCGTTGTCCAAATGTGTGATTTTCTCTACGAGTCTTGGAATGGGTGATCAGGTTTTTTTGCTTTGCGCCTAGTCTTGGAATGGCAATGCGACCCTTTGTTGCTCTGGGTATTGGAATGGGCGGTGCGACCCTTTGCATCTCTGAGATGGGTGATATTGGCCCTTTACTGCTCTCAGATGGTGCTCTGAGATGGGTGAGACTGGCCTTAATTTGTTGATCTAGCTATCATGAATGGGCGTGCGGGCGTGCTAGTTTTAGTTTTTATGTTATGTTTTTTTTTTTTAATATATATATATATATATATACAATTAATATTAAACCTTGTCAAAACTAGTATAGACAAGGGGAATCCGACTATTTAATTAAAACAAAGCATTGTGATGGTCCATGTGGATGCTGACGCAATGTGATTTATACCTAGTGCTATGCATGTGAAAGTGAAGAAATTCAACCAAGTGTAGGTAAACGCCGGGAGTAACTATGACTCTCTTAAGGTAGTCATATACCTAGTCATATAATTAGTGAAATGCGTGAATGGATTAACAAGATTCCCATTGTCCCTAGCTATTATCTATAGAAACCACAACCAACAGATATTAGCCCAAAACACTAACCCCTATAACTCATAATGCCTAATCCTTTTCAACCCTAATCGTTATAAACCTTAACTCATAGTTCTTACAATCCTTAAAACTGGACACTATAACATATAACAACATATTTTTAATCCTTATAATACCTTAAACTTTACCCTATTACCCTTCATCAATAACCCAACTAAACTTGTAATCCCAGTGGTACATAAACCCTATCTTGTAACTCCTAAGAATGTATCAACCCTAATTCCTATGACCCTTAGCTATCCCCTATGACCCCTAACCATAATCCCTTGTAACTCATAATCCATTTAACCATTAACACCAAAAATAATGACTTAACACCTATCCCTTAACCTTTGTAATATTAGACAACTAACCCCAATAAACATTATTATTCTAAACTCTAACCTTTATCATTCTAACACCTAGAATTTGTAATTATAACACCTAAACTCTAACACATACATCTCCTAATTGACCTTACTTTGAATAACACCTATAACTCCTAATTGTTGTAACCCCTATGAATTTTCACCCTATAATAACCAGTATCCACAATGAGTACCCCTAACCCTATGACTCCTATAACCTTAAACCTTTAAGGAATTGTAAATGACATAATTAACATATAACACATTATATGAACTTTTAAAAACTAACCCTTAGAACCTCTATCAAATCTAATCATATAACATCTATAAGTCCTCACACTTATATAACCCATTGAATTGTATCCCATTGATTATATAACCCATAACCTCTATAATGAGCAACCACTATGAAAATTAACCATGATCTCTAACCCCTAAAACCTCTAACACATACAACCCTTAACATTATTAATCCTTGTGACTAATAACCCACAACTTGTATAACAAATGAAACTACGTCTAATTTTTTATCCCTTAGGATCCCTAACCAAATAACCATTATCTCGAAGGAGATCTAACCATATGACTACTATAACCTATTAATTTTAAATGACATAACCTATAAGACATAAATACCAATTTAAAAAACCAACACATACAAACTCTATCAAATCTAACCCTTTACCCATGTATCCCCTTTATTATCAAGCACTACTTAACCAAAGGGGATTACATGTTGGCTTTCCTAGAAGGCGACCTCTTCAAAGGCCTTGTCAATTGGTTATATTTCAAGAAGTTTTAGCCATGAAACCACACTCACTGTATAGTCAATAATGTATATAAAACATTACTTTTTGGGTTTAGAAATTCGTTTTTTGTTTTCTTCATTTGATTTTTTTTATCAAAATTCTTGATGATTTGCTTTCTTGGTTTTCTAGTTGATTGACCCACCACATACCACATTATTTTTTTCTAATGGAACTAGTTTTTGGACTCAAAATCGAGCTTCATTAGCTTGGGATATTTATTTACCCTCCCAAATTCTACTCCACTCAAGTGGTGTGTGCAAGGACCAACCACCAATAATCACATTGAATACACCATGGTGACTGAATTTCTCATTGATGTGACACATGTTCAAATAGAACACCTCAAGGTCCACTTGGATTCACAGATACTCATATCGAAATTTGATTATCTAATTGTTTGTGTGAGTCATGTTTGAGTCTGAAAACCCTCCCATACCGTCATTGTATGCATCTAGTCTAACCATGTCAAATTTCATTCCATACAACCTCAAATTGAAAAAATGTCACCGTTGGCCCCATTCACATGTTAGTTATAAGTGGGGTAAAGCACATGAGCATGCGCACATTATTTTTGACTTTTGATAGAATAACCAAAGAATATTTTATTGTTGAATTGTTTTTTTGACTTGTGTTTGAGTCCAGAAACCCTCCCATGCCGTTAATGCAATTGTGTTGTCATAGTATGTCAAATTTCATTCCATACAAGCACAAATTGGAAGGTAAAATCCGACGACAAGGCCATTAATTTTCGTGACTTCTTTCATGGTTTGGTCTTGTTTCTATCTATGCAGGTTGTGTGTTCAGGAACCATATTTCCATTGTTTTGAACATTCTCATCACCTCACCTTCACATAAAAATTCTCAAATTGGCATATAATAAACCCAAATGAGCTTCTCTTGGTTTCAAGAATAATTAATTCTCTAATGAACATGGGAAACCACATGAAGGTGGAATATCTAATTATGCGCCCGCCCACCCCCCCCCTCCAACATCACTCTCAATTCCCCCATACCTAATTTGATGTAATAAAGAACATGTAACACACTACATAAAAAAATGGCATAAAACTTAAAAAACATAATTAACATGTATAAGTAAACACTTAAAAAACAATAAATCATATAAATACTAAATATATAATTAACAGAATAAATCATAGAAAACATATAATCACTTACTTTGTACATTTCAACTTTAAAATATCACACATCTTCTTCTTCATCCAAAGCAACATCTGTATCATGATCTAGTTCATAATCGATAATGTTGAAAGGATTGTTCATATCAATGTCATCATCAACGTCATTTTCACTATCATCATTCATATCAATGCCATCATCAACGTCATTTTCACTATCATCATTCATATCATCATTGAGAACATTGTCTACTACATTTGGATGATCAACTTATTTGTCTTATTCATCTAACACATCTGCAACCACCTGCTCTTGATTTGCATCATCATCTTCTTCTTCAATATTATCTTCTACCTCTACATGATTATACTTTACTAGTCTTCCTCTTGGATAATATCTAACAATGTATGACCAACCTGCTTTACTAGGTACTTCTGACTAAAATACTTACTCACATTGACTCGGAAGAACATAAGGCTCTGTAGTTGGTTCAAATGCCCTTGTATTAACCATGGTAAATCCATTAGCATGCTCAATAACAATTCTTTCAGGATCACGTTCATGCATACGTATCATGTACCATTTGACCTCAAACAAAACTATTTTAAAGGAATTAAAATCAAACTGAATTGTATCCTCCAAATACCCATAATACCTATTTTTGGTTTCTTCTGAATGCCTGTCACATCTAGAGGAAACATTAGTGACCTTAAACATTGCAATTATGCCACAATATGAGGCTTTCATCTTATCATCCAAAATTTTTAATACAAAATTTATGGCCATTACATCACATAGCCTTGTGGTGTTTCAACTGCAACATGGACAACAAGTAAAAAATGCATTGTCCATTAGTAAACGTCATATAATATGGACTTAGTAAATATATATTTCAAAAAATAAACAAACCAAATACATTGATATAATGGGAAATAACTATAAAAATGTGGGTGAATATACTTGCCTTTTTATCTTTTAAACCAAAGGCTAAATCAATTTCCCTTTGCATGAGATTAGGAAATTCATGTCGATAATGATGCACTGTTTTAATCATCTTACTGACCCCTTCCCATGATAAACTAACATAGTATTCTTACAATACTCCATCCAATCAAGATTGTTTGCAATGTATATATGTAGAGCATCCCACTCTCGTCCAACTATATGAAAAAATAACAATTGAATATCAATAATTAGCTATCATTGGCAAAGTTTAATATAGTTGATGGAACAAAAATAAATGAACGAGTATGATAATATAAAATTGAAAAATTAAATGTACAATATATTAAATCTACAACATCAAATTACCTTTCACGGTCCTCATTCTACCTTTCCCCAACAAGAGCTTCCCTTCAAATTTGTTGATGGATTTGATATGCCAACTGCAAGGCACATTCATATTTTCTGCTAATTTAGGAAGATATTGACTAATATACACCATGCATTGGTATACCATATATCCCTCCACCATAGAACCATCAGGATGTGTTATTTGTCTAACAAAAGCCTTCAATGAATTCAACTGCCTCTCCACCATCCACATCGACCTTGTGTGTATTGGTCCACATAATTCAATCTCCTCAACTTGGTGTATGACACTACTACATATGGGTAGATTATTCCACAAAATTTTTCCACGTTTCCATTATTTTCATTTTTTTTTTTAAATTGGGTGGGAGTTTCGTCGCTATTGCCATGAAAGTTCGTTGCTATAGCGACGATTAGTGCTACCTCAAAAAACATCTACTAACACACGTGGCTTGCAACGGCTAATTGATTTTTTGCGGGTCAACTCGGGCATTTTTGTCGCTATATCGATGATAGTCGATCTATATATACCTGACTTTAAGAGACTTTGTGACACATTTGCTATAGTTGCGACACTATTCGTGGCTTTTGTTTGAGTTGTTTATTTTTTCCATCACCCACTAGTTGAAAAAAATCCAATTCTCGATCTACATAGCTCAGATTTTGAACTTGCAAGGTTATTATGTTTTTTTATTTATGTACTCATTTAACTTGTAAATTTTTTTTCAAATGAAATTTCATGTAGCTTGTTTTTTCCTTGATAATATATTATATGTGCAATATCATATTTCAAAATTGTTATGTCATTGGTTTTTGGATCTAGTTAGTATATTCTATGGAAATTCATGTGAAATGTCAAGAAAAATATTTTCCGAAGAAGTATTTTAAGAAGAGGGAAAATTACTCCATCAATAAGTCAATTCAAACATTAAAAACATATGTCATTATCAGTCTAGATTAATGAGTCTGCAATTCCTTATGTAAATTTAATCCTTATTACAAAACCACCAACTCATAACAACTTTACCGGTTGAACTAATGTTTGAAATAGAAAGTGGAAAAAAAATCCTCTTAGGTCCAATCCTATCCCTTCGAGACCTTGTTATCTCTCTAACTTTTGTGTTTCTATGATGTTGTGCCTATATATATTAATTTCATATTTTTAGTCTAGTATTAGGTTAGGTTAGTCATATAACATTGTATTCTTATGTGATGTTGTTTCTCTCAAATTTTTATAATCACATAGAATTCTAGATGTAGTGATTAACTCTAGTTTGTAGTTGATGTAACTTTTTTATACACTATGAATAAGGAGTAGATAAAATATACAAATTTCATGATGAAATCTACGATAACATGACGAAATCTACTAATCAGACAATGAAAAATGAGAACATGCCAAAGTGTTTTAGAAAATAAAATCGTTACCATTGTAAGTAGCATAAAATTGTGACCATTGTATGTAGCTGCAAATCAACACGTCATAATTTAAACCAACCAAACCCAATTGTGGATGGCATTCTTTTTTTAGTGGTGAATTTCAAATATTGACATTTTCTCTACAAAACAACTTAGAGGCTAATGTATGGTGTCGAGTGATTCAAGTTTGAGAAATTTTGACCGCTTTCGTTAAATGTTGTGTAATTATTTTCCATGGTGTTTCAGTACACACTACTCTAAAGTACAAATTGAATCATATCAATATTAATAGTTAATTGATAATAATAATATAAAAAAAACATGTCAAAATGTTTTAGAAAAAATAATTGTGAGGATTGTAGGTCACTGTAAATAAACATATCATAATCGAAATGAGTAGCTAAAATATCATGAAGGAGTAGCTAAAATATAAAAAAAATTACAACTTACTGTTTGGTATGGTGTATGTAAGACAATTACTTGCTAGTACAAGGATTTGTCACTATGAACGAAAATGACAGGAAGCTTGCTCGGTTAAGAGCAACATTAGAGGTGAGAGGTGATGGAAAATGTTATTTCCATTACTATGATTGCAGGGGCTCGCAAATAAAATAAATTTTAATAACAACAACTGAAAGACATTGTAGGGAGAAGGGGCACACCGAAAGGGGTTATGAATATCGTCCCTTGGTAAGAGGATTCAATATTTAATGTATTCTCTGTAATAGTCATCATGTCATGAATTTTAGTAATATTTCTTATCGTTTTTTTTTATATTTTCTATACACACTAACTTTTCTACATTGTTTTTAAATATATAGGCGATGCCCCCAAAATGTCGATCTCCAGAGAGTTATTTGCCAAGTACTAGCAAAAATACTCCTTTACAGGGTGATGAACTTTAAGATCAAAATATTGAGGTTGTTGATCAAGTTATTAGTGATGATATGGATGGAGATAACGTTAGTGATTCAAATCAGGAAGATGAGATACATAGATTGATCCAAGACACATTTTCTCCAATGGATGAGGACAACCAAGATGATAGTCACGATGTTGATCCTCTACTCGAGAAGTCACGTCAACCTCTTTATGAAGGCTCAACAACAAATATTATATTTGCTATATTGTTGTTGGTGAACTTGAAGGTTTTGAATGATTTATCAAACACATGCCTCACACATACACTAAGGTATTTAATTTGTTAATTATTTATGCCTGCATGTTCACAAATACTTAAAAGGTTCTATTTTTTCCTATATTGCTATTGTTGGATTACTGAGAGGGGGCGGGGACCAGTAATAGCATAATTATAATATTTTTTATTCAAATGTTATATCAATGTATACTTATTATTCAATAATGAGCATTAAGAAATAAACAATCACACACATACACAGTACACCAGTGTTTTACGTGGAAACCCAAATCGAAAGAAAACGATGGAATGTTTTTTCTTATATGTCTTGAAGAATTACATTCATTGGAAGCACCAACTCCCTTTGTTTTCCAACTGCAACTGGAAGGAGGCTCCAACCCTCTAGTTTCTCAGGCTACAACCGGAGGGAAGCTCCAACTCCCCAATTCTCTGGCTACAACCAGAAGGAGGCTACAACCCCCTATGTTCTCAGGATACAACTGGAATGTGGCTACAACCACCTGTCCTTGCCCCGTCCTGGCACCCTGAAGTAGAAGTAGAATGATGGAACCACTGTCACACTATCACTTTGAGATATACCACTGTAAACCTATACCAATAAATCTGAACCATGCATCAACCATGCATCAACCTATACCTCAACCTATAATCAACATGTACCATAAACAAGTGCATCAACCATGCACCAACCTGTACCAAACAACCTGTAATCAACCTGTACCATAAACAAGTGCATCAAACCATGAACCAAGTATGTACCAATCATGTTTCAACTACTCATCAACTATGACTCATCAATATGTACCAACATCATCAACTATACACCTCATGTATGTGCCAACTCATCAACTACTTGTCTCATCCATGTACTCAACATGTACCTCAACCAAAAGCCCTCATCAATTTCATCATCCAAATAT
>ML793136.1:361966-385723 GCA_009831015.1 Picea engelmannii
AGGGTTAACCCACTTCTAATTTCTCCATTAAATTTATTATTGAAATAATTTATTTTGTATTCACTTTGAATTATAATACACTCATCACTTCACTTTATTATTTACCTTTTAAAATCTCTTAAACCACTTTGACTACTTTGATCGTTTGGGGCTTCTAGATGACATATGAGGGTCCTCCAACTTCGTAAGGCCATAAATCTCAAACCGTGAGGAGTTATATGGCATTCCATATACCATCGGAAATGGCATGACAAGAAATATCCATCTAGGATAGTTTCCCCTACAAAATCACCATCCTTCATCTCATTATTCCACAATTAAACATGGGTTCTCTTACTCCGCAAAGCGTCTTCCCGTGAGGGATTTCACCATAAGGGGACCACCTTGGAATTCATCCATATTTACTTCTTATCAACCATGAAAAAACAATAATGATTCATATTTACATCAAACAATCTTGGGTCCATTACCCAAAACTTTGTGCTATGGGGCTTTCTTCATGGGTTGACATCAATGAAAACCAACCTTAATCAACAATATCCCCCTTTGGCATTGATGGAAACACTCTGATGCAATACTAAAATCATATCACTCATGCTCCCCATGGAACCATGCCTCTGTCCTCTGCATCTGATAAATCTACCTTTGTCCTCTGCATCTGATAAATATCTCTCCCTTTGTCATCAATGGCAAAGGTATCTTTCTATCCGGGGCCCTGACTGAACTATCCTCTTATGGTGCTTCCTCATGTACATTTAAGACATATAAGATAAGCATTCAAAAAACATTCAAAAAGAATTTATTTTGGATTAGAAATAACTCCAAGTCTCTAGCGAAGATATTCAAAGGCTTTCCGTGGAAGTGGTTTTGTAAATATGTTTTCCATTTGTTCTTTTGTGTCCACATACTCAACTCTGATGTTATTTTCTGCAACCTATTCCCGTAGAAAGTAATACTTGATTGGAATGTGCTTCGTCTTGGAGTGCATCACCGGGTTTTTTGAGATACTGATGGCACTTGTATTATCACAATATATTGGAATGGGCTCATCATACTCAACCTATATATCTGTCAAAGTTTGTTTCATCCAAAGAACCTATGTACAACTTGTTGATGTTGCAATATACTCTGCCTCGGCTGTAGATAGAGATACTTATGATTGTTTCTTGCTTATCCATGATACCAAACACTCACCTAAGTAGAACGCTGCTCCACTGGTGCTTCGTCGGTCATCAATAAAACCTGCCCAATTTGCATCTGTGTAGGCAATAAGTGATAGATCTTTTCCTTTTGGATACCATAATCCAAACTCTTCTACTCCTTTGAGATATCTGAAGATCCTCTTTACTGCTAATACATGTGATTCCTTTGGTGCTGCTTGAAATCATTCCACCTGTCCAACTTCCTGCATTACATCTAGTCTGGATGTTGTCACATATAGTAGGTTTCCAATCATTGACCTGTATTGCCTCTGATCTGTAGACTTTGAAACATCATCTTTTCTCAACTTACAACTGGTTTGCATGGGAGTGATAACTAGTTTGCAATCTTCCATTCCAAACCTCTTTAGCATTTCTCTGATATACTTGGTTTGAGAAATAAAAATTCCTTGGTTGCTTTGACGTATCTGAAGTCCCAGAAAGAAAGATGGTTCTCCAAGTAACGACATTTCAAATTCATTCTTCATGTCTTTTGCAAATTTCTAGCTTAACCTGACATCATCACTACCAAAAATAATATCATAAACATAAACTTCAATTAATAAAAGATTACCTTGACTTACCTTGATGTAGATGTTGTTGTCTGCACTTCCTTTTATGAACCTTGTTTGTTGTAGATACTTATCTAGTGTGGAGTACCATGCTCTAGGAGCTTATTTTAGACCATACAAGGCCTTTAATTTACACACATAGTCTATGTTCTCTGACAACTGAAATCCTTCTAGTTGTTCAATGTAGACGACTTCTTCAAGTTACCCATTCAGAAAAGCTGATTTTACGTCCATCCGATATACTTTAACATTTTTGGAGCATGCATAAGATATAAGCAAACATATTGCTTCTATTCTGGCAACTAGGGCAAATGTTTCTTCAAAGTCGATTCCTTCAATCTGTGCATATCCTTTACATACCAATCTAGCTTTGTTCCTTGTAACCTATCCATCTTCATTCAATTTATTCTTGAAAACCCATTTTGTGTCGATCACATTCTTTTTCTTTGGTCTTGGAACCAATTCCCAAGTGTCATTTTTCTCTATTTGATTCAATTCTTCATCCATGGCCTTATTCCAAAATTCATCCTTGCTGGCTTCTTCAAAACAGTTTGGTTCAATTGTAGATAAGAGTGTTAGGTGTGTTTGTTCTGGTGAACGGATTTTTCTTCTAGTCTCAACTCCTATATCTTTTTTTTCAATAATCTGATCTGAATGATGATTCTTCTGTACTCGTTTACTAGGTGTCTTTGGAGATACTTGTTGAACTTGCTCTTCTGCTTCTGTCGGATTCTCTTCATCTTCATCTTCCTCTTCTACTTCTTTTTCATCTTCTTCTTCGAAAATTTGTTCCATTGATTTGTTTTCTTCTTCCTTTGATTCCGGTCTGCCTGTTTCATCAATTGTTACATTGATGCTTTCCACAAATTTGTTTAATATTAGATTGTAACACTTGTATGCTTTCCTTGTACTTGAGTAACCAACATGTATTCCTTTGTCCACACGAGAGTCAAACTTTCCCATTTTGCCATCTTCTCTTTTGATGTAGCATTTTCTTCCAAAAACTCTGAAGTGCTTCACATTTGTTGGTCTTCCTTTCCATAGCTCGTAGGGAGTTTTATCAGTGTTGTTTCTGAGCATTACTCTATTTTGAATGTGAATTATTGTATGCACTGCCTGTGTCCAAAAAATATCTGTCAACTTTGAATCCATTATCATTGTTCAAGCTATTTCTTGTACTGTCCTGTTCTTTCTTTCAACAACTCCATTTTGTTGAGGTGTCTTAGTGACGAAGAATTACCTTTTTATTCCATGATTGCTGTAGTAGTCCATAAATTCCTTTGAGGTGAACTCTCCTCCATTATCCGATCTTAAGCATTTGATTCTTGAATCCATCTCATTTTCAACCATTTCCTTGTAGATCTTGAATTTTTCAAAAGATTCTGACTTGTTCTTGAGAAAGCAAACTGCAGTCCTTCTTGTATAATCATCAAATAATAACATAAATTATCTCTCACCTTTTAAGCCTTTTGTTGTAGTTGGTCCAACTAGATCAATATGCACAATTTCCAATGATTTGTTGTTGAATATTCCTTTGATTTGAACCTGGTCTTTTTTTTTCTTTCCTTGTTGGCAATGCTTGCATAAAGTGTTGGTTGGTTTCGTGATCTAGGGAATTTCTTTGACTGCTTCTCTTTTGTTGACTTTGAAAAGTTTATCAAAATGCATGTGACCCATTCTTCTGTGCCACAACCAACTTTCATCTTCCTTTCCTAGACAACACTTTTCATTTCCAATTTCACTTAACACATATATGTTGCTTGAAGTTCTTGCAGCTGTAGCGACCAATTTCCTTGAACCTTCTTTTCTTATCTCACACTTTTTTGAATCGAAAGTAACTTTATGACCTTGGTCACACATTTGACTCACACTTAAAAGATTATGTTTCATATCTTCTACTAGTAGAACATTTTCTTCCTTTTCATTCTTGTTCCCAATTTAGATTGTGCCTTTTCCAATGATTTTGGTTGAATCATCATTTTCGAAGGAGACTGATCCATATCTTTCCTTTCGTAATGTAAGAAACTTGTTTCTATCACCTGTCATGTGTTTTGAACATCCACTGTCAACATACCAACCACATTTATTCTGTTTAGCTTGTAGAGCAATTGTGCATTCTTCATTGCTATATTGATCTTGTTTTCTTATCCATGTCATTTTCTAAGGTTCTTGTTTGTGACTCTGTTGAGATTCTTTAGGAGGGACTGTCATTCTACAGTTTTTGTCCATGTGTCCAAAATTGTTACATTTGTAACATTCCACTTCAGTGCTCAAAGATTCAAATCTGTTGTAACTTCTTCTCTGTGTTTCACTAGGTCTTCTTGAATAACCCCTTTGTGTATGGATCTCAAAGTAGTTATTGTTCATGTTGTTAGCTATGCAATTTATAGCTTTATGTCAAAAAATATTCCATGCATAACATAAACCAAAAAATATAGTTTGATACCTGGTAGTTGAAGATCTTCTGAAAGGAGGTGGTCTTATGAATCCTTCTTCTTGAGGCTTGTCTATCTATTATTGATTCTGAAATCTGAATCTTCTTGGTGGAGGAGTGTCCATGTAATCTTCCTTGTATATCTTTTTATCCCCTTTGATTGTTTCTGCATAGATTTTTTGATTTGTTTCTTGCTCTGTTGTTTTGGAGCTTGATCCATTTTCTATCTGATTATATCCAAGTCCAAACTTGTCAAGATGAGATTTTTGACTATTGATAATGTCATCCAGAATTTTTGAGCTATTCTGCATATTTTTCTTTTGAATATCCTTTCTTAGTGTGACAATCTCTGCTTCTAGGTTTCCAATGATCATGTCCTTTCCTTCTAGATGTTATTTGAGTGCTTCCTCAATTATTTTATCTTCTTCTATTTGAACCTTCAATTTTGTGATCATTTGTTCTAGTTCTTGAGTGTCTTTTTTCTTATCTAGTTTTGCATGTAGTTTCTTGTTTTTCTTATTTTCTCTTCTGATAACTTCTATGACACTCATTAATTCTTCTCGGAAGTCAACTTACACCTCTTCAATTTCTTCTTCATATGCTTCTTCATATTATTTTTCGAAGTCTTCTTTATCAGAGTCTTCTACTGCCATTGATAGAACTCTCTCTGTTTCACTGTCACTGACTTCATCTTCATCTGATGATGAGATGTCTTCTTTGGTGCAAAATCTTTTCTTGAAAACTTTCTTTGTAGTTCTTTTACCTTTATATGTTTGTCTTCCTTTTGAGTCACCTTCATCATTTCTCTTTTTCTTATGAGGACATTTGTTAGCAAAATGACCAATACCATCACAATTAAAACAAATTAAAGGAAGCTTACTTCTATACCTACCGTTGGTTCCCTTGTTTAGTCTTTTGACGAAGTTGGCCACTTCTTCATCATCTTCCGAGACGTCGTTGTTGCTGCTATATTCTTCTTGTTCATTTTTCTTTTTCTTTGATCTTTTGGATGCTTTGAAGGCTACTTCTTTTACATCTGTATTTTCCTGTTCAGTTCTCATCTCATATGCTGTGAAGATTCCATGCAGTTCATCCATGCTTATTGAGTTTAGATCCTATATTTCTTCTAGTGATGATATCTTAGGGTTGAATCTCATAGGAAGAGATCTTAGTACCTTTTGAACAATTACATATTCTTCGATTTCTTCTCCCAATCCTATGATTGCATTCACTATTTCATCGACTCATAAGAAGTAGGCTGCGATTTCTTAATCTTCCTTCATTTTTAGTTGTTCGAACTGACCTTTGTAAGTTTGAAGCTTTGTTGCTTTGACTTTTGAATCTCCTTCATAAATATTTCGAAGCTTGTCCCAAATATCTTTAGCAGATTTACAATGTGCAACTTTGGTGAATATCGTATCACTAAGACCATTCAAAAGTGCATTTTTGGCTTTGGAATTATTCTCATCGAATTTCACTTCTTTGTCATTTGTTGGTGGAACTACTGGTGTTGTGTATCCATCTACAATTTATTTCCAAACTTGAAATCCCTGTGCTTGTATATATGTCTTCATCCTTATGCTCCAAAAAACATACTTTTGTCCATCAAACTATTGTATTCCATTTTTATATGAGTTAGTACTCTCCATGATCTACCTTTCAGTGGTTAAACTGATTTTTGAAGGAACCTTCTCTGGTACCAATTGTTGGATTACTAAGAGGGGGTGTGAATCAATAATAACGTAATCATAATCATTTTTCTACAAATGTTATATCAATGTAGACTTATTATCCAATAATGAGCAGTAAGAAATAAACAATCACACACATACACAGTACACCAGTGTTTTACGTGGAAACCGAAATCGGGAGAAAGCCACATAATGTTTTTTCTTATATGTCTTGAAGAATTACATTCATTGGAAGAACCAATTTCCTTTGTTTTCCAACTGGAACTGAAAGGAGGCTCCAAACCCCTAGTTTCTCAAGATACAACCTGAGGGAAGCTCCAACTCCCCAATTCTCTGGCTACAACCAAAAGGAGGCTACAACCCCCTATGTTCTTCGCCTAAAACCAGAAGGTGGCTACAACCACTTGTCCTTGCCCCGTCCTACCACCCTGAAGTAGAAGTAGAATGATGGAACCATGATCATACTATCACTATGAGATATACCGATGTAAACATGTACCAATAAATCTGAACTATGCATCAACCTATACCTCAACCTGTAATCAACTTGTACCATAAACAAGTGCATCAACCATGCACCAACCTGTACCAAACAACCTTTAATCAACCTGTACCATAAACAAGTGCATCAAACCATGTACCAAGTATGTACCAATCATGTGTCAAGTAATCATCAACTATGACTCATCAATATGTACCAACATCATCAACTATACACCTCATGTATGTGCCAACTCATCAACTACTCGTCTCATCCATGTACTCAACATGTACCTCAACCAAAAGCCCTCATCAATTTCATCATCCAAATATGATTTGTAGCTCTGTAATAGACCTGGTGTATATGATCAAATTCCTGCAAACCTTCCTTAACTTTAACAACAAGAGACTAGCATTTTCATCAAACTTTTCTTTAGTCTCACATGCTTAGTTTTGGATTAGTCAACAACGCTAACTTGAAGTAATCATAACTTTGAAATTGTAATGTATAAAGATATGAAAATTATAAACAATTTTATTTGGTCTATTTTATTCAATTCCTCAAGGTTTCACTAATTGGAACCTCTCAGAAAAGGAGTTATAGTAAAAATGACATACCTTTTTGAATTCTGGTTTATTCTAGAGAGCGACCTTGTAGAATGTGCCCCGCACGAAATATTATTTGAATTGATTTGAAACTGTTACAAAGCATACTATGAACTGTACCCTAACAAAAAAAAATTGTCTCACTAAATTTGGATCTGTTATGAAGAAGTTATGACGTTTTTACCCGAAACACCTATTTTTGACTAGTTTCAGGACTAGCCACAAACCCTATTTTCCACGGAGTGTAACTCTCAAAATACAACGAACCACAAGGTGAATTTTTTACCACAGATACTTGGGTATGTTTTCTCAATGTCATAGAAATTTCACGGTCTGAATCATTATAGAAACAAATATATAGCGAAAATGGTGAGATGACCTGTAAATAACATACCTTAGAAAGCACCATCAAAAGAATTTATCCTTCCTTGCATTTCAGCCTTCTTTTCTTCACCTTCCCTCATAAATTTGGCTTAGATATCCTTGGTTACCTCATTCACCTATAGATATTCAATATGCTCAAGTGTGATTAAAATGAGAGAGCCTTGCCTCTTATTTATAACTCTCCAAGTAGCTTCCTCAAAAACATCTTCTAGGTCACTTGGCCCACTTTCCTTACTTTAAGGTTAACCCACTTCTAATTTCTCCATTAAATTTATTGTTGAAATAATTTATTTTGTATTCACTTTGAATTATAATACACTTATCACTTCACTTTATTATTTACCTTTTAAAATCTCTTAAACCAGTTTGACTACTTTGACTTTTTGGGGCTTCTAGATGACATATGAGGGTCCTCCAACTTCGTAAGGCCATAAATCTCATACCGTAAGGAGTTATGTGACATTCCACATACCACCAAAAATGACATGACAAACACTGTCCATCTAGGATAGTTTCCCTAACAAATTCATTGTCCTTCATATCATTATTCCATAATTAAGCATGGGTTCTCTTACTCCGCAAAGCATCTTCCCGTGAGGGCTTTCACCATAAGGGGACCACTTTGGAGTTCATCCATATTTACTTCTTATCAACCATGAAAAAACAATAATGATTCATGTTTACATCAAACAATCTTGGTTCCATTACCCGAACCTTTGTGCTACGGGCCTTTCTTCAAGGGTTGACATCAATGACAACCAACCTTAATCAACAACTATTGTTTTCTAATTTGTAAATTAGTATGGATGCGATATTGATGATTAATATTGTTTAAATTGACTTATTGTTTTGAATTTTGTATATTTTTAGGTGAATTTCTATTACCGACGTCAAATATTGTGCCATGCACATATCGAGAAATATCCATGATTATGAAAGAAATTGGAATGGAGTATCAGGCTATTGATGCATGTCCTTATGATCATATCATATAGTATGGAAAATATGCATTAGAAAATGAATTCCCACAATGTCAAATAAGTAGATATTGAACTGATAAAGCATCAAAGAAGGTGCCTCGCAAAGTTCTTCGTTATATTCTGATAATTCCACATTTCCAGCGGTTGTTCGGGTGCCAAAGTATAGCACAGTTTATGGATTTCCCTGCAAAGAACAGAAGTCGAGACGATGTTCTTCGAATGCATGCAGATGGTTCTGCATTGAAGTACATTGAATAAAAGTGACCAATTTTTAAAGAAGAACCTCGTAATGTTAGACTTTCGTTGGCAGCTGATGGTGTCAATCCATTTGGAGAGCTTCATTCTGCGTACTCAGTGTGGCCTGTTTTTTTTATAAACAATAACCTTCCTCCTTGGATGTTGATCAAGAGAGAGCACACAATGTTGGCAATGATTGTTCCAGGTATTTAATTATCTTTTATTTTCTTTAAAGTATGACAAAAGATTTCATTTCTTTGTTTTGTGCATGGTAATTATTTCTTTTATATATAACAACATCTAGATAAGTATAATTAATCATGCAGTATGTTGAACCCTCTTAGATAAGTACCAGGTTAAAGATATGAACATATATATTGAGCCTCTTATCGATGAGTTTTTGAAGTTATGGGCCAGTGTCACTATGTATGACATCTCTAGCTCAATAGGGAAAAAATGATTTCAATTCCATGGAATACTATCATGGACAATTCATGATGCTCCCGGGTCAATGCATTTTTGTGGTATATTGTTATTTTCTTTTGTGATTTAATATATATATATATATATATATATATATATATATATATATTGAAAATATCATGCATTATTTTAAATTGTAACTCTAATTCGCTACATTAATTCATATATCTTGTAGTTCTTTAAACAAAGGGTAAATTTGCATGCCCAGTTTGTGGTCCCAGGATAAAATATCGTTGTTCAAGGAGTTTAGGAAAGGAAGTGTTTGATGAGTATAGGAACTTTCTACCTAAGAACCATATTTATCGAACTACAGACAAAGCAAAATTCAATGGTAAAGAAGAGAATGGAAAAAAACCACAAAGAATGACACCTCGCCTATGGAAGTTGGAATTTATTAGAAATCGTCAAGTTATGCAAATTATTTATGTATGACATATTATATAAATCTTTGGTTAATTTCATTAGTATTAATTTCAATTTGTTTGATTAATTAGTGTTAATTTCAATTTGTTGATGTTTCATGAATGTCGTTAAGGCACGAATGGGATTCCACGAGGAATGAAAAGTTACCTGATGAAATTCAGTAGGTTTCCATAATACAAGCACCTACAAATAGTTCATCTGTTTGATACAATGCATATCGGGAAGAACATAATAGAATTGTTATGGCGAATATTAGATGGAAGGACTGACAAAGAGAGAATTGGAAAGATTTGTTGTGACATCCAAGAAGCTAATCATGCATTGCAAAGTGTTATTATTAATTCTAATGGTGATGGTCGTGAACAAAATACTAGTCTTCCTTGGTTATTGACGGAGTAACAGAGCAGTATTGTAAAAGAGGTCATTCAAAAAATTAGGTTTCCGACGGGTTTTTCATCGAACATACAAAATATCTTAACGAAAAAAGGTGATTTTGGTGGGGTTAAAACACATGACTGACATACATTCATTAAGGTAATTAGTAGTTTATAATATATTTCCTTATTGGTACGCATTTTTTGGAAACAAATAATAATTATTTGTTTTTTGTTACAATATGTTTTACCTTTATCTCTCTTAGACAACTTTGACAACAACATAAAACAAATTATTTATGTACTTGGCAAATACATGAGGTAAGTAATGTTTTATAAGGAAAATTTACTTCTTATGTGGTTTGTAGCTGAACTTATTGACATATTATGTTTTATCTGCAAATTTATGCATGCCTTGATATTATTTTATTGCATCAACATTTGTAGGTGGCTTTCATCAAAATAAATACATAAAGAAGATAAAGGTATTGGAAGAGAGAAATTCCCGACTAATGTGTCAAATGCAACAATATCTACCTCCAACATTTTTCAATGCACAAGAACACTACCTCATACACCAAGTTGAGGAGATTGAATTATGTGGACCAGTACACAGAAGGTCGATGTGGATGGTGGAGAGGCAGTTGAAGTCATTGAAGGCTTTTGTTAGAGAAAGAGAACGTCTGGAGGGTTCTATGGTTGAGGGATATATGCTATATCAATGCATGGTGTATATTAGTCAATATCTACCTAAATTAGCAGAAAATATGAATGTGTCTCGCATTTGGCATCTCGACTCCATCAACAAATTTGAAGGGGAGGTCCTATTGGGGAAAGGTAAAATGAGGATTGTGAAAGGTAATTATTAGATGTTGACGTAGATTTAATATATTACACATTTATTTTTCCAATTTTATTTTATCATACTGATTTTTTACATTTTTTATTCTTGCATATTGAACTATATTAAACTATTCCTTTATTAACAATAGCTAATTAATGATATTAAATTGTTATTTTATCATATAGTTGCTTGAGAGTGGGATGTTTTACATTTATACATTGCAAACAACCTTGATTGGATGGAGAATTGGAAAGAATATACTGAAGAATACTTTGGTAGGTTATCATGGGAAGGGGTGAGTAATATGATTAAAACAACACATCGTCATCGAGATCAATTTCCTGATCTTACGTCAACTAGGGAAGTTGATTTAGCCTTTGGTTTAAAAGATAAACATGCAAGTAAATTGTTTACCCACATTTTCCTAGTTATTTCCCAATTTTTCAATGTATTTGGTTTGTTTAGTTTTTGAAATATATATTTACTAAGTCCTATATGAGGTTTATTAATTGGCAATGTATTTTTTACTCTTTGTCCATGTTGTAGTTGAAACATCACAAGGCTATGTGGTGTAATGGTCGTAAATTTCGTATCAAAATGTTGGATGATAAGATGAAAACCCCATATTGTGGGATCACTGCAGTGTTTAAGGTCACCGACATTTCCTCTAGAAGTGACAAAAATCTAGAAGAAACTGAGAATAGATACTATGGACATTTGGAGGATATAATTGAGTGTGATTTTAATTCCTTTAAAATAGTTTTGTTTGAGGTGAAATGGTACAGGCTACAGATGCATGAACTGATCCTGAAAGAATTGTTATTGAACATGATAATGGATTTACCATGGTTAATACAAGGGCATTTGAACCGGGTACAACGCCTTATGTTCTTCCAAGTCAATGTGAGCAATTATTTTACTCAGAGGTACCTGGTAAAGCAGGTTGGTCATACGTTGTTAGATATGATCCAAGAGGAAGACCAGTAAAGTATAATCATGTAGTTGCGGATGAAGATAATAACGAGGAAGAAGATCATGATTATGCAGAACAGGAGCAGGTGGTTGTAGTCGATCTATCAAACAAAAAAGTTAAATAAGTTGATCATCCAAATGCAGGAGACAACAATCTCATTGATGCTATCAATAACTATATTAGCGAAAATGACATTGATGATGATGTTGATATGAATGAGCCTTTCACCAATATCGATTCTAAACCAGATCCTGATATAGATGTTGAGCTGGATGAAGAAGAAGATGACTGATATTTAATTGTTGAAAAGAAGAGGTATGTGTTTATATCTTTTATATGTTTTTATTTTGTATAATAGAGTATATCTTACATGTTCTTTATAATTTCAAATTAGGTATGGGGAAATTGAGAGTGATGTGAGGGGGGGGGGGGGAGCTAATTAGAGATTCTACCTTCACGTGGTTGCCCATGTTTAGTAGAGAATGCACTTTTCTCGAAACCAAGAGGAGCTCTGTGCGACTGCACCTAATCATGTACTACTAAGCCAATGAATGACAACCATAATTTAATTTTTTGCCGTGTTTGAAAAAAATACGATCAATCCAAATCTTTTGTCAAAGAAACATGCTGTTGCAAATCCTGTCCAGAACAAGGCACTAATTCGACAATATAATCCATTGTTCTGGTAATGTCCGGCGTGGATGCGAGGTTCTTAGGTTTCATTGAAAAATATAAAAAAGCACCCTTTATGAGCATTTTCAATGCAAATCCGTCGAAATTGCAGATTTTAATTGCAGAAATCGGATTTAGCAATTTAGAAAACATCTCTTACCAATGTAGGTATGTCATCCCAGGGATTTACATTTTTATGTTTATATTTTTGTATAAGCCAATGAATGACAACCATAATTTAAATTTTTGTCGTGTTTGAAAAAAATATGATCAATCCTAATCTTTTGTCAAAGCAACACATTGTTGCAAAACCTGTTCAGAACAAGGCATTAATTCGACAATACAAGCCATTGTTTTGGTAATGGCCGGCATGGATGCCAATTTCTTAGGTTTCATTTAAAAATAAAAAAAAAGCATCCTTTATGAGAATTTTCAATGCAAATCCATTGAAATTGGAGAAATTAGATTTAGCAATTTCAAAAACATCTCATACCAACGATGTAGGTATTTCATCCTAGGGATTTACTTTTTTATGTTTATATTTTTGTATAATCCAATGAATGACAACCATAATTTAAATTTTTGTCCTGTTTGAAAAAAATATGATCAATCCCAATCTTTTGTCAAAGCAACACGTTGTTGCAAAACCTGTCCAGAACAAGGCATTAATTCGACAATATAATCCATTACTCTGGTAATGGATGGCATCGATGCCATGTTCTTAGGTTTCACTGAAAAATATAAAAAAACATCTTTTATGAGCATTTTCAATGAAAATCCATCGAAATTACATATTTTAATTGCATAAATCGGATTAGGCAATTTAGAAAACATCTCATACCAACAATGTAGGTATGTCATCCCAGGGATTTACATTTTTATGTTTATATTTTTGTATAAGCCAATGAATCACAACCATAATTTAAATTTTTGTCGTGTTTGAAAAAAATATGATCAATCCCAATCTTTTGTCAAAGCAACACGTTGTTGCAAAACCTGTCTAGAAGAAGGCATTAATTCGACAATATAAGCCATTGTTCTGGTAATGGCCGACGTGGATTCCAGGTTGTTAGGTTTCATTGAAAAATATAAAAAAGTACCCTTTATGAGCATTTTCAATGCAAATCCGTCGAAATTGTAGATTTTAATTGCAAAAATCAGATTTAGGAATTTTGAAAACATCTCATACCAACTATGTAGGTATGTCATCCCAGGGATTTCATGTGACAAAAAAATATCTATCATATTTTCATCTAAAATTGTTCGTTATGCCTCTCCTTTCTGCGGGATTTCCGTCCAAATTTGAAACAATATCTCCATCGAAAATTGTTGCTTTTGCTTTGTGTTAAAACAATATGCCTCTCCTTTTTTATTTATTCAACTACACTTCTTTTGACTTGAATTTGTGTTATTCAAATATTTTATTGTTTTTTCCCGAAGACTTATAACAAGATGCTACTTGTCTTCTGATAAGGAGCCCTTCTTGATTCTAAGCTTCAATTAGTTCTTCCACCTCTCTGCACAGGATTTTGGATCTTTGTCCAGGGCTCTATTCATTCTTTGCGATACAAGATTCCATTCTCGTGGCTAGTATCGCTTAACATAGGCATGTAACAAAGAATATTCTTCAAACCGCCACCTTTTTCGCTCCTTCATCTGTCCATTTCATGGGTTCTTCATCCTCATCAACTAAAATTATCGTGCAGAAGATGACATGGATAGATTGTTTGTATGCCTTGATGATATGGGAGTGTTTCCAAACTCAAACATCACTCTAGTTCAACAGTAATCTTGATTTTCCTTGACGATATGTAGCTTGATTTTTCATATGGAGCTTCATTCTCATATGTAATCTAGTTCAAAAGTAACCTCATGGGCAACAGTAACCTATGAATGGTGCCAATGTTGAAATTCTTTCAAAATGTTTCTATATGCACTGAAATTTGACATGGATAGATTGTTCGCATGCCTTAATGATATGGAAGGGATTCTAGACTCAAATATACAGTACTAGATGCCGGAACATGTGTACTGTTAATGAATTTTAAAAGGAACAACAAAAAGACAGTGTACTAGGTCTAGACATGGGAAATGGTGACTTGTGAATGGGGCCAACGTTGAAATTTTTTCAAACTGTTTCATTATGCATTGAAATTTTACATGGATAGACTATTTTCATGCTTTAATGATATGGGAGGGTTTTTAGACTAAAATTTGACTCACACACCCACTTGTTTCCATCATCAATTCATCATGTAAACCATAAACCCTAATTTTCTTTCAAAGTACACAAATTGGTTGATGCAAGTTTTAAGTTTTCATTAATCTTTCTTCATTTTTCTTTCAGGTTCTACATTGTATATACAATGTATGTGTGTCATAGTTGTGATGAAAAATCCCTCCTTTCGTTCATTGTTTAATCAACACTATAAAAATGACTGTGATGAATGGCCCATGCGTCCCTAAGGAAATTTCTATGATCTTGTTCCTTGTTATTTGACCCTAGAGCATTCCTTAGACAACCATGAGAACCATACTTCATGTTACAAATTCATTTGAAATGACCATTATTATATCACATATTGCATTTGTGATTCTATAAATCCCTAGGCATGGACCATAAATTCCTGTTTTTCTTTGATTGCTTAATCAACACCATAAAAATACTCCCTTGTAGTACTAGATGCGGGGACGTGTGTACTGTCGAATAAATTTTACAAGGAAATTGTACTAGGACTAGACACGGGCAACAGTGACCTGTGAATGGGGCCAACGCTGAAATTTTTTCAAACTGTTTCTGTATGCACTGAAATTTGACATGGATAGACTATTTGCATGCCTTAACGATATGGGAGGGTTTTTGGACTCAAATTTGATGCACACACCCACTTGTTTCCATAATCAATTCATCATGTAAACCATAAACCCTAATTTTCTTTCAAAGTACACAAATTGGTTGACGCAAATTTATAGTTTTCATCAGTCTTTCTTCATTTTTCTTTTAGGTTCTACATTGTATATAAAATGTATGTGTGTCATTATTGTTGTGATGAAAATTCCCTCTTTTCATTCATTGTTTAATCAACACTATAAAAATGACTGTGATGAATGGTCCATGCGTCCCTAAGGAAATTTCTATGATCTTGTACCATGTTATTTGACCCTAGATAATTCCTTGGACAACCATGAGAACCATACTTCATGTTACAAATGCATTTGAAATGACCATTGTTATATCACATATTGCACTTGTGATTCCATAAATCCCTAGGCATGGACCATAAATCCATCTTTTTCATTGATTTCTTAATCAACACCATAAAAATACTCCCTTGCAGTACTAGATGCGGGGACGTGTGTACTATCGAATGAATTTTACAAGTAAATTGTACTAGGACTAGACACAAACAACAATGACCTATGAATGGGGCCAACATTGAAATTTTTTCAAATTGTTTCTTTATGCACTGAAACTTGACATGGATAGACTATTTGCATGCCTTAATGATATGGGAGGGTTTCTGGACTCAAATTTCACTCACACACCCACTTGTTTCCATCATCAATTCATCATGTAAACCATAAACCCTAATTTTATTTCAAAGTACACAAATTGGTTGACACACGTTTTAATTTTTCATCAGTCTTTCTTCATTTTTCTTTCAGGTTCTACATTGTATATAAAATGTTTGTGTGTCATTATAGTTGTGATGAAAAATCCCTCTTTTCGTTCATTGTTTAATCAATACTATAAAAATCACTGTGACGAATGACCCATGCGTCCCAAAGGAATCTATGATCTTGTACCTTGTTGTTTGACCCTAGAGAATTCCTTGGACAACCATGAGAACCATACTTCATGTTACAAATGCATTTGAAATGACCATTGTTATATCACATATTTCATTTGTGATTCCATAAATCCCTAGGCATGGACCATAAATCCCTCTTTTTCGTTGATTGCTTAATCAACACCATAAAAATACTCCCTTGCAGTACTAGATGTGGGGTTGTGTGTACTGTTGAACGAATTTTACAAGGAAATTGTACTAGGACTAGACACTGGCAATAGTGACCTGTGAATGAGGCCAACGTTGAAATTTTTTCAAATTGTTTATGTATGCACTAAAATTTGACATGGATAGACTATTCACATGCCTTAAAGATATGGGAGGGTTTATGGACTCAAATTTGACTCACACACCCACTTGTTTCCATCATCAATTCATCATGTAAACCATAAACCCTAATTTTATTTCAAAGTACACAAATTGGTTGACGCAAGTTTTAAGTTTTCATCAGTCTTTCTTCATTTTTCTTTCAGGTTCTTCATTGTATATACAATGTATGTGTGTCATTATAGTTGTGATGAAAAATCCATCTTTTCGTTCATTATTTAATCAACACTATAAAAATGATTGTGATGAATGGCCCATGCGTCCCAAAGGAAATTTCTATGATCTTGTACCTTGTTGTTTGACCCTAGAGAATTCCTTGGACAACCATGAGAACCATACTTCATGTTACAAATGCATTTGAAATGACCATTGTTATATCACATATTGCATCTGTGATTTCATAAATCTCTAGGCATGGACCATAAATCCCTCTTTTTCATTGATTTCTTAATCAACACCATAAAAATACTCCCTTGCAGTACTAGATGCGGGGATGTGTGTACTATCGAACGAATTTTACAAGGAAATTGTACTAGGAATAGACATGGGAAACATTGACCTATGAATGGGGCCAACGTTGAAATTTTTTCAAACTATTTCTATATGCACTGAAATTTGACATGGGTAGACTATTCACATGCCTTAATGATATGGGAGGGTTTCCAGACTCAAATTTGACTCACACACCCACTTGTTTCCATCATCAATTCATCATGTAAACCATAAACCCTAATTTTATTTCAAAGTACACAAATTGGTTGACGCAAGTTTTAAGTTTTAATCAGTCTTTCTTCATTTTTCTTTCAGGTTCTACATTGTATATACAATGTATGTGTGTCATAGTTGTGATGAAAAATCCCTCTTTTCATTCATTGTTTAATCAACACTATAAAGATGACTGTGATGAACGACCCATGCATCCCTAAGAAAATTTCTATGATCTTGTACCTTGTTGTTTGACCCTAGCTAATTCCCTGGAAAACCATGAGAACCATACTTCATGTTACAAATGCATTTGAAATGCCCATTTTTATATCACATATTTCATTTGTGATTCAATAAATCCCTAGGCATGGACCATAAATCCCTCTTTTTTGTTGATTGCTTAATCAACACCATAAAAATACTCCCTTGCAGTACTAGATGCGGGGACGTGTGTACTGTCGAACAAATTTTACAAGGAAATTGTACTAGGACTAGACACGGGAAACAATGACATGTGAATGGGGCCAACGTTGAAATTTTTTCAAACTTTTTCTGTATGCACTAAAATTTGACATGGATAGACTACTCGCATGCCTTAACGATATGGGAGGGTTTTTGGACTCAAATTTGACTCACACACCCACTTTCTTCCATCATCAACTCATCATGTAAACCATAAACCCTAATTTTCTTTCAAAGTACACAAATTGGTTGACGCAAGTTTTAAGTTTTCATCTGTCTTTCTTCATTTTTCTTTCAGGTTCTACATTAATATTTTATATACAATGTATCTGTGTCATAGTTGTGATGAAAAATCCCCCTTTTTCGTTGATTGCTTAATCAACACCATAAAAATACTCCCTTGCAGTACTGGATGCGGGGACGTGTGTACTGTCGAACTAATTTTACAAGGAACAAGGAATGATAAATTTTACTAGGACTATACACGAGCAATAGTGACCTGTGAATGGGGCCAACATTGAAATTTTTTCAAACTGTTTGTGTTTGTGTTTGCCACTAATGTGAGGTGCTCCATTCAAAAATTGGTTGTTTGCAATAGTGATGTTTGTTGACATGAACATCTTTTGTATACCAAGTTTAATTTCAAATTAAACAATGCAATGATGCGTAGGTGTGTCCAACACCTATCTTTGATCTTCTTTCCCAGCGAGTGCATGGCATATTATTTCCAAACTTTTTGTTTTTTTTATGAGAGTTCACTCTTTGGAATGCATTGACTTCTTTTGTGAGACCTAAATGGTTGCAATTGTGAAGGAAAACACTTGCAAAATATTTTTTATTTGTGTTTTCAATCATCCAATGAGCATAATATTATTAGAAGCACAACCCCTTCTTTTCCTTTTCACAATTCCAGGCTCTTTTAGGCATTTTTATCCCTAAATGATGTCATTTCAAGTTAGAGAAATTGTTTTGGGGATATTCTCTATTTCTAATCAAGATTTCCGTACGATGCATATTCATCTTGACTCAATGTGTTTCATCTACTCTAGAAGAAAAATTGAGAACAACTTCAAGAGTGCCTCCTCCTCCTTGGGTTTCTTTAAGTTAACTCCAATGGCCTGGACTTGTCTAAAATTATTTTGGAATAAAATGTAGATGTGGCCTCTTGTTTCACAAAGTTATTTTTAATAAAATTATTAGTATGATGCAGATTAAAATTTCTATGATCTGCTCATTGATGGATTTCTCCTTATGAAAAAGGTAAAGAAGGGCTCACAACAATATTTGCTGCTACTTGTTTCAATAGTAGACTATGGAAATGGGACTCATTTACTTATAACATAGTTTGAAAATCCAACTATAAGAAGATTCTTCATTTGTTAACTCAATATGTAATCGGCTATTTTCCTCATTCAATTTGGTATCTTGGATTTATCTTTGACTCTAGATAAAAAAATAATGTCTTCGTCTCTATGCATAGAAGTTATAATTCCTTTCTTTGTATGGAAGGTCAATTCATTCTTCTATCCACTAGAAAATATTGGGTAATATCTCTCTAACACCAATCTTTAATGTCAAACCCCTTTATTATCATCTTCTCCTATATTTGTACCCATCAACCCTTAGGAAGGATAATTTTTAGGCCAAGAATAATTGGTTACACATAATGTAATTGCTTACCTTCATGGAGTCATCAATAAGGTGTTTACAATGTCTATCAATGTAGTTGTCTCCCTCATCCAGAAGGATAATCAATAAATAAGGTTCAATTACAAGAGATTGTAATTGCAAGGACTTAGGTGGAGTCATCGATTTGTCGGGTTTTAGTGTTCCCAATGAATGGATGCGTTGTTGTTGACATGGAATGGGACAACACATGTATCTTCTTAATTTTCTTCCTTCACTTGATGTGGGCCTGGTAATTCCTAGCCTTGAATTGATAGTTACCCCTAGTCTTATGCATCACCCTTCATGACACTTGTCATCAAATGATTAGATCACAAGGTTGGAGGCATATGGGCATTGGGATGAGGCTTTATAACCCTACAGTAACAAGAGACATTAATTGAAATTTGACTAGATTGAAAGGTGCGTGCAATTGAAAATACTAACAACCCAAAACTAAAAGGGATCAATACATAGAATATCAATGAGAGGTGATCTAGTGGTGTGTAGGAAGATGCCTAGCAGCTTCAAAATGATCATATTCCTCCAACTATCCACATCTATGTATAATTATAAATCCTCATCCCTCCTTGAGTCCAATGACCCCATGATTCTAGTGTGGCCATGCTTGGTGTGGAAGATTACACATTTCAAATTATGGGATCATACATAAGATAATGTATCACCTTTCGTTGATCATACATATATATATATATGGGAAAAATCCAACTAGAATAAGATGCTTCATTTGTTAACTCAATATGTAATAGGTTATAGATTCTTCATTTGTTAACTTGAATCTTACCTTCTTCTTAATCTTAGGCTCTACTTTCCATTATCAAACTACAAATAAATCCATTTGCAAAGGGTGCTCTTCAAGTTCTTATGTGATTATATAATGGACTCTAACAATAGATCGCAACTCATCTTCCCTTTCCACAAAAGATACACTTCTTAAGAAATTTTGAATATCCCTTCACTCCACTGGTTGGTCACAAGAAACAAAAATATCGGTAGATTTTTCCATGGTTGGAAGTGGATTACATAACACCATATGGTTTCTATAAGGGTGCCAATGGGATCTCACAAAACTATAAACCCTAATTTTTTCGACAATGGTTCTCTTGTATCCACCATGAATAACTTAGAGCTACTAAGTTCCAGAGGTATAGGAAATAAGAAATTGTCAACCACCTATGGAATAGAGTTGAATCCACCATTCCATAGGAACTCATTAGTAGCCACATAACTCTGACATCCAACATAGATCTAATGCCCATCCTAGAGGGGAAACAAAGAGAGGCAATTTCCCATGTTGAAGATACAGTAACAATTTCAAGGGAAGGTGCACTCCAAGATTTCCAAGCCATATGTAGTGGGATTCATCTTGATCTTTAGAGGATAGAAACATACTTCCCTCATAATTTATAAGATACCCTGCACAGGTCTCAATTTTACAAGGAGTCTTCGAGGAAAATCAAGCTCAAACACATCGAGCTAAGATTCAATCCTCCTCTCCCACTACATCCCACACCTCTAAGAAAATTGGATGAGGAAAAGGAGGAAGATTTGAAAAAAAATAGACAAAAAAGTAGGGTACCATGTCAAAGGTGTCATTACTCAATTTGTGTCCTATGACCTTAAGGATCCTTGCAAGGAACAAAAATAATGGGACAAAAAAGGAGCCAGGGTAAATGACATAATGCACATGAGACATTTTCTATTGCACAAGGATGCACAAAACCTTTTGTTGGGGGGTGATGATGGGTCACCAAATAGTCGAAATTTAAGGCCCATATTGTTACTAATATGCATTCTTGAAGTTATGCAAATCATTTTATCAAGTAGGTTTAATCACAAGGGGGAAGTTCATCAACTTGCACTTGCATGGTTTCTTCTATCTTTGTCACATAGCTATTTTTTATTTCTGCTCTATATCATAGTTTAATTTTATAAAATATATTAATTAAAAAAAAAAAAATTCAAACAAACAAAACACACTCGCACATACTCATTCATGAAATTAGAGCACACTCACACTCACGTGACAAAGAAGATAATAGATGGGCACAAGAGATAAATCCAAGCCCTATCACAAAGAGCTAGGTCAAGAGGAGGCCAAGACACAGAGAAGGAGTTGGGAAAGAGAAAGTCGAGCGATAACAACAGAGACAGAGGCCAAGCACATAAAAACCCGAGCGATAGAGACAGAGAAGGAGGCCAAATTGCATTCTACCGTCGAAAATGGTAATTTTGTGGGATTTGTCCCCAAACTCAGAAGACTCCAATCATGTTAGGGTTAGGGTTAGCATTTTCCTCTATAATAATACATCATCAATGAAGATCTCTGCTCTCTTTTTTCTCCATAAGGATTGATCCCAAACTATCATTTTTTTTCATTCTCCTTCTAATTGATCTATCATTTCCTTGTTTTTTCCTAACATGGTTCCCTATTTTAGGTCCCATAAATCAGCTCAAGCTTCCTCTCTATCTCTATTTTTAGGTATTTTGGGAATTTGCACAATTTGAGATGGATTTCAAATTGTCAAGAAAACTTGTCATAGCATATTCACTTAACCTATAATTGCAACCCATTCATTTTTTATCATTTCCCTTTATTCCTCATTCTTGAGCTTATAGGAGTTGAATTTGTATGGCACCGAGGGATTTTATTTTATTTTATTTAAGTTGAAGAATAATTTGAAAGTGGTATTAATTTACATCAACTCCAACATGTTGGGTATGTGTTATACTCTTTGCATGTGTATGAGTGGGTGTGTCATATTCGACAACTGCGTCTGACGATCCCTCTAGTAGTGTTCTTTGTGTCGTGTGCACCGGACGCTTTCCTAGGGGGTTCTCAGGAGAGGGCAGGTATGCCCCCCCTGGTTACGCGTAGCGCCCCAAATTTTTGTTTTTGGGCGGTTTTTGCTATTTTTAGCGGTTTACTAAATTAATCTCAAATTAAGGGATTAGGGTTTTGGTATCTACAGAATACCTAAAAACATTGTATATATTGTATGGTGAATGTTGAAATTTGATATAATGAATATAAGAAAGGTTTTCTCAGTTGAGGATTTTTGGTATAAAATCTCTGTGTACTCTGTGTATGAGCCATTGATTAAATTTTGTTTTTCTTAAGAATATATATGCATTGCTTTAATTCATAGGTTTAAAACTTACATCTGGTATCAAAGCTCATTTTTGGCTTCAGAGGGACACCTTTGTTGTTGAGGGTTTGGCTCGGTCTTGATAGATCAAGTTTATCTTGGGTTTGTGATAAACCTGGGTTTAGTGGGAGATTTTGCAGTGGAGATTCGAGTACAAAAAGAGGAATGGCGAGCTCTTGTAGAATCGAGATAGATAAGTTCAATGGTAAAAACTTTGAGCTATGGAAGTTGAAGATGGAGGACCTTCTTATAGACAAAGAACAATGGATCAATGTGGATCCTGGTACACAACCTACTGGTACATCGTCTATGAGCACACAGGCTACTGGTACACAACCTACTAGTACACCACCTACTGGTATGTCAAAGGAATATTGGGAGAAGTTGGACAGAAGAGCAAGGAGTACTATTCGACTCTGCCTGGAAGATTTGGTGTTGTTAAATGTTTCGGGAGAATCTATAGCCAAGGAACTATGGGATAATTTGGGGAATTTGTATCAATCAAAGTCCCCGGTAAACAAGTTGTTTCTTCGAAAGAAGTTGTATCATCTTAGGATGGAAGATGGAGATTCTATGATAGAACATCTAAATTCCTTTAATACTCTGGTAAGTCAACTTGTCTCTGTTAATATTATGATTGCAGAAGAAGATAAATGTATTACTTTGTTATGTTCTTTTCCAGACTCTTGGGATAATCTGGTTGTAGAAATTGGTAGTACCACTCAATCTACTTTGAAGTATGAGGATGTAGTGTCATCCTTGTTATCCGAAGAGATGAGGTGGAAAAGCATGGATAGTCATAGTACAAATGCTTTATTTGTAAGAGGTCGTACCCAAGACAGGAATCTTGGCAAGCCTTCGAGGGAGAGATCTAAATCTACAGGTAGATCTAAGTCTCCGGGAAAAGGTATGGTTGAAGGTATGTCTAATTGCACTCTGGATTTTTATTTCTGTGAACATTGCATATATGGTAAACATAATCGATTAAGATTCCCATCTGGTGCTACAAGAGCAAAGGGGATCTTAGAATTGATACACAATGATGTGTTTGGACCCGTGCCTGTTCCATCACTAGGTAAGTCTGTGTATTATGTTTCATTCATAGATGATTTCTCAAGGAACACATGGATTTATTTTCTTAGAAAGAAATATGATGTATTTGATAAATTTAAAGAGTTTAAGGCTCTGGTAGAAAATCAGACAGAGAAGAAAATAAAGGTATTGA
>ML793136.1:394027-405098 GCA_009831015.1 Picea engelmannii
TCGAGCAGTGCTCTGTTACAATAATATCCAAGCTAGGGTTTTTCATACCCTCGACCCTTATTTATACTAAATATGTCTATTAAGAGAAGCATCTAGAGGAAGATCCTTCTAGAAGCGGAAGCTTCCATTAGGTCTTCTTACATTTGCCTTATTCTATTTTATTGAAAGGTCTTATTAATATTGACCTTTATTACATCCGAATACATTGATCTACCTATGTGCGGGTTAGGACCTTAACAGTTGATGACATGTTGTTGGTAGGAAATAACATGGATGTTATCAAGGAGGTGAAATCGCAACTATCCTCCAAATTTGACAAGAAGGATCTCGGTGCTGCTAACTTCATTCTGGGAATGGAGATTAAAAGAGATCGTGCAAACAAGAAACTCTGGTTGAATCAGAGAAAATATGTTGAGACGATATTGCAAAGGTTTAATATGCATGGAAGTAAACCGGTCAAGGTTCCTATTCCTATAGTGGTAAAGTTATCTGCAGATCAGTGTCCCAAGACACAAAAAGAAGAAGAGGACATGTCCCATGTTCTGTATGCCAGTGAAGTTGGCAGTTTGATGTATGCAATGGTATGTAATAGACCGGACATTGCACATGCAGTGGGAGTTTTGAGAAAGTATATGTCAAAACCAGGGAAGGAACATTGGACAACAGTAAAGAGGGTCTTCAGGTATCTTCGTGGCACTACTAGTTATGGATTGTGCTACCAAGGAAGACCAGGATTGGACAGAGTGGTGGACATACATGGCTTTGTTGATGCAGACTAGGCTGAAGATCTAGATCACAAAAGATCTACAAGTGGGTATGTGTTTAACCTATTTGGAGGAGCAATCAGTTGGATGAGNAAAAGACAGGCTGTAGTGGCACTCTCAACTACAAAAGTTGAATACATGGCAGCCACTCATGAAAGCAAGGAAGCAATATGGTTACAAAGATTATGTTCAGGTATTGGGTTGGTCCAACAAGCAGTGAGATTAGATTGTGACAGTCAGAGTGCAATCTTTCTGGAAAAGAAACCAGCTTATCATTCGAAGACAAAGCATATTGATGTTTAGTATCACTTTGTGAGAGGCATGGTTGAGGAAAAGAAGGTGTTGCAGGAAAAGGTTGACACTTTGAAGAATGTTGCAGATTCATTGTCAAAGTCTATGAGCATAGAAAAATTCTTCTGGTGTAGAGTAACAATGGGCATTGTTTCCCTGGATTGTTGACTATATAATCCCTTGGACCCTTGGATGAAAAGAAAACAATAAGTGGGAGAATGTTGGGTATGTGTTATATTCTTTGCATGTGTGTGTGTGGGAACATAGATTCGACAACTGCGTCTGACGATCCCTCTAGTAGTGCTCTTTGTGTCATGTTCGTCGAGCTCTTTCCTAGGGGGGGGCAAGTATGCCCCCCCCCCCGGGTTACGCAGAGCATTTGGGGCAGTGCCCCCAAATTTTTTTTGGGCGGTTTTTGCTATTTTTAGCGGTTTACTAAATTAATCCTGGATTAAGGGATTAGGGTTTTGGTATCTACGAAATACCTAAAAACATTGTATATATTGTATGTTGAATGGTGAAATTCGATATAATGAATATAAGAAAGGTTTTCCCGGTTGAGGGTTTCCGGTATAAAATCTCTGTGTACTCTGTGTATGAGCCATTGATTAAATTTTGTTTTGCTTAAGAATCTATATGCATTTCTTTCCTTCACATGTTTAAAACTTACACATCCCGCGTTATGTATTTCCCAAGATAAGTGGAGAAACTATATAAAACAAGAAATTAGTCAATCCTTTTACCAATGGTTTTCATGCTTGTCCTTTTATTCCTCTATGTAGGTTTGATATTTAAGGTTTTACATCCACTATGCCCTTTTCTTCAAATAAGTGATAAAAAAATAGCCAAGGCATCAAGTCTTCCCTCATATCCACATGCATTTGTTCTTATCAATACCAAATTTAGATCCCCTCATCTAGCTATGTGTTTTAAGAAGGAGGCCTCACCCATGATTTTTATCCATTGATCCTTTGTTTTATGACATGGCCCATATCGATTTTCAAAAGTAATTTATTTTTTTAAATAAATCACATAAATGGTGCACATTATTGTAGAATCCAAAAAATATGATTTTTTTTTTTTTTTTTTTATCTTGCATGACTACCTCCATCCAACTACCAATTCTCTTGATCAACCTATAACACTATTAACAACAAAATTCCACCCTTTTAGTATAGCTAGAGTGATCCCACTACATATTTGTTATTTAACATAGCCACATGTACAAAGAGAACACCTACTTATAATTTTGGATCATTCTTTTCAAGGATTTGTGTTTAAGAGGTGCTTCCAACCCCATTATATTTATGGACACATAAATCATTACTTCCTCTTTAATGAGGTTATCCCTATTCTAAGGGCCTTTTTTATTGATCTATACTTCCCCTATTAACCTCAACCTTTGCTTCTTCCTTAGATAGTTGTATACACTAATTCCTTCCTTGACACTTTTGAATGGTAGCTCTAGTCTTAGTTTCCAAACCCCTTCCTCTACCCTCTACAACGTCATTGACCTTTTTTATTTTACATGATTTTTGGAGGTATATTGTGTTACATCTTAGGAGGGAGTACTCGTCCTTCTTTGAATATGAATCACTCTCAAAAATCTCAATAGAGGAGACTTTTGTGGCCTTCTCTTTCCTATATTTTCTTATGCTACATTTTTCAACTTGCTACATCAAGGTTTCATTTTTGTGTTACACCTTCATAAGTAAACTTAGTAGGGATGGGCCCTACTCCTTCAATGTCCTAAGAATTTATTGTTGGATTTGTTCCTTCATCATTACATTTTTATATCTTGTAGTTTCCATCATAAATAAGGATATGTGTGGGCGGGGAATGAACAAAACCCCCTTCCCTTTCATTTATGTTTAAGTTACATACCTAACTAAGATTGCAAACTATTGATTTCATAAAATAATAGAGATTTCATTTCTTTATTAGCCACGAATATTTCTTTGTAATGTCTACTAGTTTTTGTTTCTTCCTTCTTCCCAATGTAAAAAGTGAGATGTGGGAATTTATCCCCTACAATATGGAACAAGTTTCTAAGAATAATTTGGGTGAACCTGAAATCTTCTTAAATTATAACTACCATACCTAGAATGGCTTAACATTTGGCTCATATAATCTATCATGTCATTCTAACCCCTCTTTAGACAGGAATATTTTAAATGGCCATTGGTTCTACAAAACTCCATCTGAAAGGGATGTTTATGTAGTCCATCAACTATATGGGCTCCATTCCACCTGACACAATCTTAATGTCACCCAGAAGAACATCCCCAAGGTCTAACTCTATGAATTGTTTTTACATAACCAGTGATGATATTTCCATGCATTTTATTCTATCATCCATTGTAATATACTCCATTGACCTATTACTTATGTCATTGAAACTTGTTAATCCCATAGTTCCATGATGAGATAAGGTAGTTTAGCCAAAATAATGGCCAAATTTTATTTAACTCTTAAAGTGTCAAATTTAGGCTTCACCATAAACCTCTCCTAATCTCATCTCTATACAATATTGTCTTGAATAAAAAGGTAACAGATACTCTTTCCATCATATAAAACTTTAATACATACCCTTACTTACTCTTCCATAGTTTTTCCATCTAGTAAATCAAGGTTTCTTTCCCCATTTTATTGGTTAAATTTTTTTCTTATCAACGTTGTTTTTGCATACACTAGGTTGTTTTCATTTATACCTACTTAGTCTATTTCCACATCCATCCTCTCATTCATTAACTTTACTATACTAGTCCTATTGTTTATCTTACTTTCCCTAATTTTATCAACTAAAGAGATGACCTTCCTCTATTTAGAGATCGTTTCCATTGTGCTTTCATTATCATCTACTACATTTCCTAAATTATGGGAATGGGATGCATCCCGTAATACCCCTACATAATAATTCAATAAATAAAGAACATATCTTACCCCAGAGAAACCAAGTGAATGAAGTGTAAGAGGGATTGAACTTGCCTTGTGTTGCGTTTGGGTTCCCATCTTGCGAACTCACCTTGCATTGTGTTTGGGTGCCCATCTTGCCAACTTGCCTTGTGTTGCGTTCGGGCGCCCATCTTGCCAACTCGCCTTGTGTTGCGTTCAAGCGTCCATATTGCCAACTCATGTCTAGTTGTGTTTGGGTACCCTGCCTTGTTTTTGCAATGACTCCTCTTGTGGGTGCACGTCTTTCTAAGTCACCTTGCCTTTGTGCGCCCAACGTTTTGACTCACCTTGCCTTTGTGAGCCCATCTTGCCAACTCACGCTTCCTTGCCTTCTAGAAACCCCAATTTTTTTCCCACATGAGTTATGTCGTTGTCTCTTCAGTTTTGTTGGTCGGGCACACATCTTGCAAAATAGCGTTTCCCTGCCTTTTCACACACTTCTTTCTTTTCTTCATTTTTCCTCACGTGGTTGCCCATCCTTCCAACTCATTTTGCTTAGCCTTTCGCCCCCCCTATTTACCAACTCTGATTGCCTTACATTTGGACTCCCTTCGTTGTTTTTGCCAATATTGTTGATATGGGCTCTCCCTCTTGCCATGCCTCTGGGCGCCTATCTTTTCAATTCACCTTAGTGTGCCATAGCGAAACCCCATGTTTGTGTTGGCTTTGGGAAACCCCAAGTTTCTTCCCAGATGTGAGTTGTGTCGTTGGCTCCTCAATTTTGTTGGTTGGGCGCTCCTAGTCTTGCTAACTCGGCTTGCCTTTGGGCGCCCCTCTTGCCAACTTGCCTTGCGTTGCCTCTAGAAAACCCAAGTTTGCCTTGCATTCGGGAAACCCCAAGGTTTTTTCCCACCGCACCTGTGTCACTGGCTCTTTCGGTTTTGTTGGTTGGGCACTTCTCTTGCCAACACGACTTGCCTTTGGGCACTCCTCTTGCGAACTTTATGCAACTTTATGCAACATGCAACTTATGCAACAATGCAACTTATGCAACTATATGCAAGTTTATGCAACTATGGAACTTATGCAACTTATGCAACTTATGAAACTATGCAATTTATGCAACTATGCAACTTATGCAACTACGCAACTTTATGAAACATGCAACTTTATGCAACTTATGCAACTTTATGCAACTATGCAACTTATGAAACTTTATGAAACTATGCAACTTTATGCAACAATGAAACTTGTGCAACTTTATGCAACACGCAACTTATGCAACTTTATGCAACATACAACTTATGTAACTTTATGGAACTTATGCAACTTTATGCAACATGCAACTTATGCAACAATGCAATGTATGCAACTATGCAACTATATGCAAGTTTATGCAACTATGGAACTTATGCAACTCATGCAACTATGCAACTATGCAACTTTATGCAACATGAAACTATGCAACTTATGCAACTCTATGCAACTATGTAACTTATGCAACTTTATGCAACTATGCAACTTATGCAACTTTATGCAACTTATCCAACTTTATGCAACTTTATGCAATGTCAATGCAACTTATGCAACTTTATGCAACATGCAACTTTTGAAACTTTATGCAAAATGAAACTTATGAAACTTTATGCAACTTTATGCAAGAGGATGTGGGAATGACCTCCTTCTACTAGGACCAATTGTTTCATGGCATAGAAACAATTTTCTTATGTTGCACATGCTTACCAACATTCTATCCATGCAACAAATTCACTTGGATGACCTCCTTAGTGTGCAATCATAGCACCTTGTTTCACCCAAAATAGTTGACAAATCCATCACCCTATCTACATCAATTCCTAAGCCTGATGTTGGGACTTTAATGCCTCTTTCTATCCTAACGAATTTCATACACCTCTAATGTTGGGACTTTAATGCCATTCTATAAAAGAGAAGACTCACACCCTAAAGAATACCAAGATAACAATAATGGGATGCCAAGTATTATATGAATCAAGTAAACAAGGACCCCAATAAGTTTGTTACATACAATAGAATCAAGTATATTCTCCAAGCAAAACATGGGTTCCCTAAATATTTTCTCACTAACTTATCTTCTCATTTTTTGGAGTTTTGGTACCACAAACTTATATTCGCACGATAACTTATCTTCTTGTTTTAACGAGTGTAGGCACCACCAAATAGGTATCTATTAGATCTATATTCCTTGAGTGATGATCAATATATACTAAGAGAGGTTGAAAGTGAGACTTGTTGTACTAGATCTATCGGTTCTAGATAAACTAGATCTGAAAAGGTAAGGAAAAGATTTCGTATACGCATGCAATTTTTTATTGCCAATGGAGAGTCATGTAATTATGATGTTGATAGCATAGGTCAGTGGGAGGATGTATCACATTGCTCCTTCGTCCTTACATGGATTGGGGTTATTTTCCATGGATGGCATAAAGGTCGGCTATGGCACTGTAACTGAATTGATGGAGTATGTCGGACCATTATACAAATACAATCACTGGTTGATGTTGGTCTAATATACGCTAAGTATGTGAAGATACAGAGTTGCCACAAATTATATACAACTAGTAGATAACAATCAAAATAAAAGGGCGACTATTTATATTGATGGAAGGCCAAAAGCTTCTGGAAATATTTCGGGATTTATAAATAGTACATGACCAGTGGCAACAACTAAGAAACCGAATTGCATATTTGAGGGATGCGAAGGAAATCATATATTTGTATGTGCAACAAAAACAATAGCTCCAGGTGAAGAGTTGTTGATGGATTACAACTTAAATCGAATAGATGGAGGGGGTGTGGCTATGGGGATAAATATCTTACATACCATTCAACTCAGCCTTTGATCAATCATTGTTATAATTTATCACTGCAATATTTCAATTTTTTACTGCATATATTTCATTTTTCATTATTTATTTTATGATATTATTGCAATATTTCATTTTTTTAATGTTACAATTACTTTCATAACTCTTGTTGATTAATTTATTGTGTCAACATATGTCTAGGGTGACCATGAGGAATCACATACTACATCTGTCCAGGATGACCATGGAAAAGAACCCATTGTGCCTCAATAGGTAAATGTTAAATATAGTAACAACTTATGACTACAACAACTAAATTTCTGAAATTTCATTATTTATTTTTTGATATTGCTATAATATTTCATTTTTTTAATGTTACATGTGAATTTCATAACTTTTGTTGATTGATTTATTGTGTCAACTTTTGTCCAGGGCGACCATGGAAAAACACCCGCTACATCTGTCTAGGGTGACCGTGGAAATGCACCCACTGTGCCTCAACTGGTAAATGTTAAATATAGTAACAACTTATGACTACAAAAAGTAAATTTCTAAAATTTCATTATTCGTTTTCTGATATTACTGCAATATTTCATTTTTTAATGTTACAGGTGAATTTCATAACTTTTGTTGATTGATTTATTGTGTCAACTTCTATCCAGGGTGACCGTGGAAAATCACCTGCTACATCTGTCCAATGTGATCCTGGAAATGCACTCGTTGTGCCTCGACAAGTAAATGTTAAATATAGTAACAACTTATACCTACAACAACTAAATTTCTGAAATTTCATTATTTATTTTCTGATATTACTGCAATATTTCATTTTTTTAATGTTACAGGTGAATTTCATAACTTTTGTTGGTTGATTTATTGTGTCAAATTATGTCCAGGGTAGCCATGGAAAATCACCCGCTACATATGTCCAGGGTGACCATGGAAAGGCACCCATTGTGCCTCAGTAGGTAAATGTTAAATATAGTAATAACTTATGACTACAATAACTAAATTTCTCAAATGTTAAAGTTCATCTCATTAATTTTATTCATCAATGTATCGTGGCATGGTCAACGTGGGAAGGTACCCAATGAGGATCTTGATGAGGATGGAATATTTTATTGCACTGACCTAATAGAAACTATCATGAAGGCCTTGAAGAAGGAAAACATAGAATATCTAGGTTTGTTTCACAAAAGACCCTTGACACAGGAGGTCAAGGCAATAACTGTAGAGCTAGAAAATCTAATAACTAATTTTGGGGTAAGTGGCATCTTCACATATTTTTATCATCTATGACAATTTCATATCCAGTTTTTTGTTTTGTATTTTCTATATGAGCTGATAAAGTAAATTTTTCTGTTTGTCGGAGTTTTTAAACCCCGTGCCCCGGGAACCTGCCAATCATGCAACTGCTATAGGTAGTAGTGATGGTCTAATGCAACAAAAAATTTCACATAGAAAAGTACAAGTGAGGATTTTTGACCCTCCTGAGGTTCCCCTCGAATCCATTGATGAGCGCAATGATGTTGACTGGCATGACACGTCGGAGCCTGGGACTCCACATGACTCTAGAGAGTAACATACTGTAGATGGAGAGGAAATTATTTTGCATGGAGCAGAATGAATTAAAAGCACTGGATCACTAGATCTCACCTTTCTGGTGGATGACACATGTGTTCCGATTAAGATTCAAAAGATTGCAGGTATTTGTTAATTAATTGATTCATTTTTATCATGAAATTCAAATGGACATTTGTTGAGATTATTATAGATTAATGGATAACAAGTTTCTGCAAGAAACAATGTTTTCTACAGAAACTTGAATGACAAAGCATTGGAGTTGTTTGGCCCCACCATTCGCACACGGTGGAATGGCCAAGATAGAAAAAAGAAAGATGAATTGATAGACCACATGGTAAACTTGTTCGGCAATACGTTCAATAAGAAAATGGTTACAAAGTTAGCCGGCGAGAATTTAAAATATACCAGGGCCCAATATAGGGAGAAATTGCAATTAGACCTCAAGCATGAGCGCCCTCCCATGGTTCCGGAGAAAGAGTGGAAGGCCCTGATAGATGATGCAAAGGAGAACTTGTTTAAAAAACAAGGAAGACATCCACGATTTGGTCAAGCAAGGTACAACACATGTCATATTATTAGTGAAATATGCTCATTTATGTTTTTCTTTCTTGTTTTAAGTAACAATTCCGATATCTATTTTTTTTCAAAAATTCCATATATAGGCTACCTGACACCTCCAAAGCAACCAAGGCTAGAATGGAAAGCAACGGGAAGCATAAACTAGGCCAGGGTGGCTATGGAAAACTAAAATCCTGAATCATAAGAATTAAATGATTAACTGTGGTTAATATTTATTTAACAGTAGCGAACAAATATTTGTTTTTGTTATTGGTAATTTTATTGGTGTTATGCATTGCAGTTAAATATGTTTGAAACTGCTTCCACCGAGGATGACCTAAATCTTGGTTACAAACATGATTTTAAAAGTGTGATTGAATATAGGAAAATCTTGGGGTAGACTCCAATCTCCCCAGCCACACAGGTAAATAAAATGAATAAGGAAACCACAATAACATGCTTGTAAATTCTATTCATATTTTATTATATCACCCTTAACTAAGTATTTATGTGTGTTTTCAAGCAACAGTGCAACCACAACAGTGAATTTAGCAGTATTCAGCAGACACCGCGTCATACAAGGGTGCACATGTCCAATGATAGTGGGGAGCCGAGTACCCATTCCAGTATGTATGCTTCAGAATTAAAAATATTTACCGTGATTGTAGATATTTATTTCCTAACTTATACTTATATATTATCTTCTTTAAATGGAAGAGCATGTAGCTCAGGAGGATGAACTTCGAGAGAAACCAAGTGGACAAGAAATTAACGCACCAACTATCACAGCTACATAGACAGGTAAAGAGAAATATTGTAATGTTAATCAAAATAATGAATTAGTTATTTCAATTATATTTCAACATATCGATATGATCATTTTTGTTGTTGTAGTTCACGCCCCTGCACAGATGCCTCAATGCCCTTCTCAGTGACGTACCAAAAGTATGGTACATGAGCTCATGGAAACACAAACAATAGAAGGACAGAGCACAAGAAATACAATGTCAAAGGATGATTATGATACCCCAATCATCATTTTTTTTAATGTAAAAAAACCTAAATCACAGAAAAAAATAGATGTATAAAATTATGACTTGTATTTGGATGTTTATCGATGTTTCTAGTATGAAACATTGTTTATATGAATTACAACATTATGCTTCAATGTTTATATGTTCATATGTTTTGATGACTATCCTAGTTATGCATGAATGTCTATATGTTTTCTATATAAACAAAATCATTTGTTGGGTATGGGGAATTGAGAGTGATGTGAGGGGGGGGAGGGGCCATATGAGCTTCCACCTTCACGTGGTTGGCCCTGTTCAGTAGAGAATAACCTATTCTCGAAACAAAGAGAATCTCATTAAGGTATGCGACCACTTAAGTTTTTTCTAGAGTATTTTACATAACTAAATGTTTGTTTATTTGCTTATATATTATATACTCATATAAAGAATTTGTCTTTTATGATTCATGTAGGTCTTGGTGATGGAAATCCATCTTGTGAAAAACTCTTATCAAGTTGTATGGGCTAATGGTTCTGGCGAAAGGACAATGATAATTTAAGGGTTTTGACGTGTTTTTTAAAGTAGGCTTTATACTAGTAAAAGTTCGCAATCCTCTAGAAAGGATAGACTTGCATTTTTGGTAGATAATCATCAATTGTTTTAACAAACTATGAATCATAGACTATGGGAAAAACCTTTTTTTGTATTCTTACATTGACAAATACAACTATAACAAGTTTTTAGTACAAAATCTTAACCACACACACACACACACACATATATGAACCCTAAGTAAACAAATGAGAGAAGAGAAAGGGAGAATATGTACTGATAGGAGTGAATGAAGATAATAATATGAAAAATGGAGTGGAGAGTGCACTCTATCCTAGTTGAATTATCCTTGCATTCAACATGTCTCGTGCCATACTTTCAATCTCTCTTATTTGATCATAAGGGTGTCTATAGGGCCTTATGTTGGTAGAGATACTACATGGTGTAAGTTTAATGGCATGTTCAGAGATCTCATGAAAAAGGAAACCTTGTGGGAATTTCCTGAAACACCATGTCATGCTTATTGAAGTTATGTTTATCTCTAAAGGAACATTTCCTACTTTAAGTTGGG
>ML793136.1:420244-448956 GCA_009831015.1 Picea engelmannii
CGGAAACCACCAAGAATGATGCTAAGACACCTGCAAGGAAAACCAAATACCTGGAATCCTCAAAATCCCTTCTCCTCAGCTAGGACGAATCCTCCCTCAATGGATGGTGTGCCCCTCTTGCTGGAAACCCTAACTAGTACACCCTCTCTCTCTCTCTGCCCCTGCAATTGATGTAGAATCCTCCTGCAACTGAGTAGATATGGAACTAGAATGGCGTGGGAGAATATTGCATCTTCGAGACCAAGCTTGGGACAAGCTAGGTGGAATATTTCACCACCAAAACGTCCTCTAGGGTTTGTTAAGTCAAAACCCTCAAAACCCCCAATGATATGCTCACTAGCTAAAAGCCAGATATCAAAAGATAATCATACATGAATCCATGAGTAGAGGATCTTGCCTTTCCTTTATACTTTTTGGCTCACCTTGTCCCTCCAAAGTGACTTTCATTTTATTAATATTTAATTAATTAATTAAATCACTTTAATTAATTAATTAACCTTTTTACCTTTGAAAAACACCTTATCTCTCCTTGTGGCTTCCCTAGCCATTGAAAGTCATTTCTCACTATCCCATCCTGTAGTGTTTCTCCTCCTGATTCCAATGAGCAATTACACTGAGAGGTTCCTCTAAGTAATGTGCCCAAAATGACCTCTTCAGTGAATTTAATTAACTTATAGCCCAAAATAGTCAAAATCATGGAAATCGTCAGAATGCAACGGAACCAAAGATAACTTATGCAAAATGACTCATAATGATGACATATGATGAATAATGCAAGCTAGACCCCACAATGCCTCTCAATAACCACTATAATCACTATAACATCCATTTGGCTACTTTGGTCATCATAAAACTCTACACTGTGATGATGTCCCAAAGTGGGGACATTACAGTCCTCTCTATTAGAAATTTGCTTGTCCTCAAGCAATAACCAAATTCCCCCAAGTAAAATACCAGGATCCCATGTCCACCTGTGGGATACACAGTAGAACCCATCCAAAGATGAACACTCATACACTCTACCCCCTGGGTCACATATCAAATCATGAACTGTTAGCCATTGAGAAGCATAATCTTGAAATACACCGACTCCGTGAGTCTCCTGCACATGACACATGGCCTCATCCCAGAATGAGTCCATCTTCCAAGCTACTATCAATATCAACAAGGCCTCCATCAACTGCACATGTTGATTCCAGAATGAGGTACTGCAAAACCTCTGTGAGAAACCCTCAAGCGATGTGCTCCCATCAACACCGAAGCTCAATGGGAAGTCAGTCCAGTCGCCCCTGTCAGTCAGTGAAATTATCAACCTTGCAATCCTTGGGTCCCATGCTAACCTCTGTCGAAGATCCCCATGCTGACACTACACTATGATGACCCTACATGACTGCTCCCTGTATGTATATTGGATCCTCCACTCCTGGATCCTCAAGCTGAAATTCATGTGGCCATTGGACATGTTGTCCAGAAACTGTATCTATAAAGGCATCTTTGTAGAAGAGGTACCTGTCCACCCATCTCCATGTCCGATCATGATGATCAAGAGTGAAAATTTGCCTCTCTCTATTAGACAAATCCCTGCAGACCCACTCCAAACCAACCTCTGGTGGAGTGTGTGGCTCTCTGGCGCAACCTGGGTTACTATGTAGTGAAACACCCCGCTAATCAACTGGACTCCCGGATCCCATGGCAGACTTGCAAGTTTATCACTTCCAGTCTCCTCTAACTACTCATGTGTCAGATTGATCATTGTTGGAAGCCCTCTGTGCTCATCTGCTATCATCTGGCCTATGGTGCTCACCATCATGCACCAAGTCTCAGATGGCTACCTGTGACGATCCACCTCTATCCTGCTGAATGTTGTAAAAGTACTCCTGTCAGGTGGTCTCGACCCACACACTCTCCATGCCCTCTGCCACTGTCTATCTCTCCTCATGTTTTTGTCCATGATAAAAGTGTCGGGAAAGGGTAACATAGACATCTGTAGCTGACCGTAGGAATGAAAAATACCACCTTCCTTGGTCAATCCCAAGGATTCAACCAAAAGCACGTCTACATGTACCCCTGATAACTGCTCGCATGTAGCCATCACTAAATCACAATCATCAGGTACAATCAGAAGTAACTCCTCTAAGTGATGCTCAACCAACCTCCATCTCTCATCTCCCATGCAACTGCTGAAATGGTGAAGGTGATCTCCCCCAACTATGTGTTGTTGTAGAGGAGTGACATCTACATACTCCCCTAAGTGTGTCTCCTCCCTGCAAGGAACTATACCAGTCTGAATGCCATCATACATCTCGGCCTGACTCTGTGAACTATCCCTCATCACTATATGCTCCAGCATACTCATGTCGTCTCCTGCAAACTCATGTTGCATCATATATCCTGGGCATACTATTGGATCAACATCTACGTGGAGGTCAACCGTTCTCAGAACACAAATGGAAGTGTCCTCCATCAACTGGTGCTCCTCTGCTAGATCACTAACATCCTCTATCAACATGAATGACTGATACATCTGAGTGTCCACTAAGACAGATGAAGTGGATATCTGACGAATCTCCTCAAGAGACTCATCTGATCCAGACTCTAATTCTTGAAGGGTTGTTTGCGTGCCTCTCAAGAATCCTCAAGTTCTCTCCAACTCCTGAGTAAGTCTTTCCACCTCCAGCTCCTACTCCCTCAGAGCCTCATGATACGTCTCACCAATCCTCAATAGGTAGTCCCTGTCAGTCAACAGTTGTTGGTAATCAGTCCTCATCATAGATACTCTCTCCCTGAGAGTATGAAAATCATCCATGGAAATCCCCTCATCTGAACTACCATGTGCCACTCATGCTCTCCAACAGTAATCTGCCATCACTGCATGCATGTAATCAATACGTCTAGTGGATTCCATGATCATAGCCTCATTAACTCTCAACTGTGTTGCTAAGTGGCGTGACTCCTTATCATGGTCATGCTGAGGTGCCATCTCAGACCCCTCACTGCTAGTGTCAGTCCTGTTAGTGTCAACTCTGGAATCCCCAAAAACACCCTCTGCATAAGATGACATGTTGAACTGTCCACTGTCTACTGTGCTGCTAGTTACTCCTGAATGCCACTGCACCCCATCACTAGATGTTATCTCCCCCTGAATCACGCTGTACCCTATATCAACAGCTGTATCCTCTTGTGAACTCAACCTGCTACTATCCTCTGCACCTAGATCCCATATAGATGTATCCAGACACATGCTATGGTCATCCTGATTGCTAAAGAGTTCATCCTCATCCATGCAGGCCGATCCTGGAAGTAAGTGCTCCATCAACCTGTCAACCTCCACGAGCTTCTCAACTAATGGAGTTTCCAAAATCTGTGACTCAATCTCCTCATGATGATCCATATGTGTAGGGTCAATTGTCTGTACATCCTGTACCTCCTCCTAGATCTGTGGGTCTACATGTCCATGGTGTGAAACCCTCACACTAGGCTCATCCATCACATCTAACGTGCCATTTATCTCCTCATGTGATGTGGCTATCATGGGTGTCTGAAAGATTGACAAATGTGTCATGACCCTCATAGGGAGCTCATCAACTCTAGGTGCTAACACGTGTGAATCCTCACTAGTGTCACCACTTTGCTAAGGTGAAAGGTCATCAACACCATGTGATATGTCTATTGAAGTATTGGTCTATCATCCTGTTCCCCTGACTGTCTATCTACTACACAAGGGTCACTATCCTCGTCAAGCGTGCTAGAATCATCAACCTCTGTGCATTAGTCACTATCAATAGCCTCTGTGCAAGAGTCACTATCATCATTGGACTGCTCCAAATCCTCATCATCACTGTCATAGTGCACCTCAATGATATGCTTCTTACCCTTACCCCTACACCTATGATCTGGTTCCCAAGGAACCTTGCAACTGTTGCAAAGTTGTGTGCTCCTAATGGGTGTGGGCTTTCTCTGTGCTTCCCTCCATCTAGCTGCTCTAGCTCTGTTTCCCTCTACTATGCTAGTCCAATATGTCACCTCATATTCGCTCCAACTGGGGTTTTTCATGGATATAAACTTTTGGAGCGTTATTAGAGGCCCAAGTCTCTCACAAAGTGCATGATATTCCCTTTCACAACTCACCGCTTCTCTAACAAAATCTATAGACCCCATATTTCCTTATGGAAGATCTCTCAGGTTGGCAGGAGTCTAAGCTCTTATACCACTGTAATGATCCCAAGCCATTATGCCAGGAACATCACGGTTTTGGGTGTCTTTTAAATCTTTTCTGGTAGTGGCATTTCGTCAAACACTTTGTTGATCTACTTGTTTAGATGTGTTTACTTGCAGGATGGCCTCTTGATTTCAGCCTTAGGGTTTACTGATGTGTTTATATGAATTTTTGCAGCAAATAACAAGAAGAGACAACCATGTAACATACCTCAACCATATGCAATATGGTAAACAAGCCTAAACATCTCAAATATGCTTTTATTCATGAATAGAGGAACCTGCTACAATGAAGACGCTAATCTAGAATGCTCAATAGATGGCCAAGAAGATAGATAATAGAGCTGCTACAAATGCTCCAATAGAAGACTAAATAAGACTCCAAAGGTTGGATATACAATGAAGACTAAATACAAGTAGATCTGGGTGGTACGAATGCTAAACCCCCAAGCTGGAAAGTGCCACGCCCCGCTAGATGGATGGAGCTCCTCAACAATTCGGCCCTGTTGCCAAAAGTGTCCAATCACCTCAACAAAGATGCCAAACAATAGATCAGGTGATGGTAAGAACAACCTAGGTGTCTGAATCTCCAAGATCACTATCACACCCTGTAGATCTGAAACCCCTCCACTAAATGGTGTGCCCCCCTGGATGCCTGAAACCCTAGATAAATCGGCCTCACACCTAGATGCCTCCAAATGCTCCACAAAACCACTATATTGATAGATTGGGATGTTGCATTGAAAACCCAAGTTCTCAATTCACCAAAATACCTGCTAGACCCTTGGATCTAGCTATCCTCCAAATAATAGTGCGCCCTCCTCTTGGGAAATCGTCCCACTCTCAATACAAATAAACCTGCCACTGAAATGCCTCCGGAAACCACCAAGAATGATGCTAAGACACTTGCAAGGAAAACCCAATACTTGGAATCCTCAAAATCCCTTCTCCTCAGCTAGGACGAATCCTCCCTCAATGGATGGTGCACCCCTCTTGCTGGAAACCCTAACTAGTGCGCCCTCTCTCTCTACCCCTGCAACTGATGTAGAATCCTCCTGCAACTGAGTAGATCTGGAACTAGAATGGTGTGGGAGAGTATTGCATCTTCGAGACCAAGCTTGGGACAAGCTAGGTGGAATATTTCACCACTGAAACGTCCTCTAGGGTTTGTTAAGTCAAAACCCTCAAAACCCCCAATGATTGACTCACTACCTAAAAGCCAGATATCAAAAGATAATCATACATGAATCCATGAGTAGAGGCCCTTGCCTTTCCTTTATACTTTTTGGCTCACCTTATCCCTCCAAAGTGACTTTCATTTTATTAATATTTAATTAATTAATTAAATCACTTTAATTAATTAATTAACCTTTTTACCTCTGAAAAACACCTTATCTCTCCTTGTGGCTTCCCTAGCCACTAAAAATCACTTCTCATTATCCCATCCTGTAGTGTTTCTCCTCCCAATTCCAATGAGCTATTACATTGATAGGTTTCTCTAAGTAATGTGCCCAAAATGATCTCTTCAATGAATTTAATTAACTTATAGCCCAAAATAGTCAAAATCATGGAAATCGTCAGAATGCAACGGAACCAAAGCCAACCTGTGAGAAATGGCTCATAATGATGACATATGATGAATAATGCAGGCTGGACCCCACAATGCCTCTCAATTACCCCTGTACTCTCTATAACATCCATCTGGCTACTTTGGTCATCATAAACATCTGCACTGTGATGATGTCCCAAAGTGGGGACATTACACTTCTATTCAATGAATATTAACAATAACTCCATTAACATGTTTTGAGGAGCTTCTCCATTTTATGTGAGTCAATCACTTGAATGGGTAGAGATTTTAGGCCATTAATTCCCCATGGTTCATGGACATTGTACCCAATGATTTAAGCCATTAAACCCCCAAAACCACCCTTTCAATAACAATGGTGTAAATGGAAATTGATAATTTGTAATCTACTTAGTTTAATGTTGTGGATTGTTCCTCCATTTATAATCACCACTTGAAAGTTTATAAATGGGTGTGTAACACAATTCAGTTTGTATACCATATTTTTGTTAATTAATGTGTGGGTACTACCTAAGTCGATAAGGACTATGACATTTTGGTTGTTGATGTATCCTACAATTTTAACATTTTTAGGCATGTCGATATCTTCCAAGGAATTCATCAATATGGTGTAAAATTTTTCTTCATTATTTAATGAGCACTCAAACTATTCTCACAAATCCTATTGAGGTTCCTCATCATCCTTGTCATTATTTTTGAGTTGAATAGTATTTATTTGGAACATTTTTCCACCAATACAATTTTTTATTACACCCAAAGCAAAATCCCTTAGCTCGTATCTCTTCCATTGCCTTTATCATGATTATGGTGTGCTTTTGCATTTTTGTGTTATTTAGAACATATCCATCATTACTTCGGACCATGGATCCTCTTAGAGACTTATGTTGATATACATTATTAGATTCAATATAACAAGCTAACTTGATGGATTTGAACATAATAGTTGGGACCTATATTCTAATTTAAATGTTGGGTTACATCATTTAAGTCATGAAAGTAAAGGCCGTGTTAGCATCTAGATATGCACCTTTGTTTTTTAGGCACTAACTATTGCAATAGTTGTAGATCCAAAGGTTTTCTTCTATAACATTGCATGAGAATGATGGGGTCCATTAAACCTTGAATTTTTCGAGGTTTATGTTCATTAAAATTTTAAGCTCTCTATTGTTCCTTACTTCTAAATTAAATGGATATTTGTTGGACGATAAAGGCATCATCACATAATATTTTTGTTGAGAGTGAAATGATAGTATGGGTATTCACTCTTAAAGTATTCATTCTCTTTTCAAACCCATATAGCATCCACGAGGATGATATTGAATATGTATGACCTAACCTATCGTCATCAATAAGCCTAGTAAGTGTATGAGCTAGCTAATTGTCTGAGGTTTGTGCCTATTGGATGGATGTCATTTGGTCATATATGAGATAGCTACTTGTCTGAGGTCTGTACCTATTGGTTGACAGGAAGTTGTATGCATATGGGTTACAAATCTAAGTCCCTTTTATAGTACTAAGGCCTATTGTCATTCGTGAATCCTAGCATGCGAGCTACAGACCTACAATTGAAGGGAAAAATAACTTATTAAAATTCATATCTTATTTCTCCCTTTCATGTCATGATTTTCTTATTGACTTGTTGGCTAGACAAACTAACAACAATATTTTGAAGCTCAAAAGGGTCACAACTTGGAGCCTAAAACGATCATCCAACAATCTCTTTCCATATGCCAAATCCTTAGTGCCAATCATATTAGATAAATATTTTTATCCCTACAAACCCATAATGGATTTCACCCTTTGTAATATCCTAATTTCAAAAATCTTCCCATAAACCCAACACCTTAAGATAAATTGTATTTTGTATATTTCTTAGGTTCATATATATTAGAGGATTTCTCTCTTTATGTTTCCTCCAATTTCCTTAATCATCCCACATACCTAGCACTTAGTTATTCATTAGATTTTATATTATTTTTAGGTCCATTAAGTTAGGAGGATTTGATTCTCTATGCGCCCTGGTACAAAATCCACCTATATACTTGACTCATGACATTATATTTATTCCATATACTTTTGGGTCCATCAAGATAAATGAGGAAATTAAGCATTGCAACTCCCCATGCTCTCATTCCCCAAATTTTCAAGAGTACTTACACGTGGTTGAAGGGAATAAGATGTGGTTGTGTAAAGGGGAACATGTAAATGTTCCACATTATAGGGAATTTTAGTTTCAACAAGAATCAAATCCTTCTATGGGTACCTAGTACACATGACAAATGGAGAAGAAATGGAGGCTCTTTTATTGATTTGGTTTACTCATCATGATGCATTTGAATTGAGATCCTTGGAGGGTGTATTCATTGTCTTTGAAGGACCTTGTTTGGTGGACATATTTGGAAGAACAAGCCTAGCTTGGGCTTCCTTGGGGCTTGAAGCCCACAGGTTGGATACCAGGGCCCAGACACTGGATTATGATGGCATGCCTTTGGAGGCCTAAGAGACACCTTGGAGGATATCACCTATCCCCTACAATCCAAACAACTTGCCTTTGGAGGCCAAAACATCACCTTTGAGGGCTTGACGTCACCCTAGGCCTAGGGTCTGGTGGTGACTGAAGACACTTGGCCTTTGGGGGCCTAGAGCACTCATATCCAACTCAACAAATTGACCTCTTGAAGGGATATGTGTGGAAATATCAATATAGAGTGGAGGAGTTAACTTGTTCAAGCTTTCTTTTAATTCAAGCTTGCTCCCTTCATTTTATGCACATTGATATAGAGTGGAGGATTTAACTTGTTCCCTTTGCAAGATTTCTTTTAGTATAAGCACCTATTGACCTGGAGTGGTGCACTGCTTAAGTGTAGAATCTTCAAGTTGATCACCCCAAATTCATTCCAATATCAGGAGGGAATAGGGGTGTTCCACAACAACCCTAGTTCAATCGAGAGGCCATTGCACATTAACAATAAATTTGGTTTTCTAAGCATTTTTTGTTTTTGTGTCTATCAACTATAATATTTTTCTATCGAATAGATAGCCCATTGTCATAGTACACCATGCTCAATAAAAGACTCACAATATTTTTAGTGCATCCACTCTTTTGATTGCTTACTAGGTTCACAAGATTTGACTTGCAATTTTTGTTGAGATTATGTAAGCAATTTTCCTTTTCATTTGTGAGCATAAAACCCCAAGTCTAAGAATGGATCAACGAATATGTTAACCTCTAAAAATATTCCCATGTCCAAAAATCATTCACAGACTTCTTCAAAGATAACTATGCTTTTTCCCATGCATTTTAGAAGTGTTATTTATTGATAATCATGTATTTTTTTCCCTTGAGAAAGCATGTACTGCACATGCATCCATGTTTCATGGGGTTGATCATGTAAAGACCTTCCAATTACCATAAGAACAAGTAGTAACCCTTTGTGTTCTACTATTTCCTATAATGGAATTGTTTCTAATTTGTAGCATTTGATTTAATGAAGGAATAAGTAACTCTTTGACTATGTTTTAGTTTCATGTTTTTGTAATGGATTTATTCTTAAATGCACAAAATCATAAAATGGACATAACAATTGGCTCTCTAAAAAATGATAAGCCAAACTAGCTCTTTGTTGTAGTTGTGTATGTGCATCTTTATTGTCTTGAAAATTAGGTCTATGTCATCCAATATTGTCCCACAATGTTTCCAAAATTCCCTTGACCAAGGAGCACATGTTATTAACCTCTTGCTACTGGTGATAAAGTTAAAAATAATTGAATATCTAATTAACTTAATTTGTAGATTGTCTTTTTTTTGTTGAGTTTCAACAAGTAATGAAAATTGTCAAAAATAATGATAGTATTCATGTCCAAAAATATATTATGGCTCTACAACATCAGAGAATTAAATTGTAAGTTCCATATGCCTTTGAATTAAGTCGCAAGTGCCATATGCCTTCTCACACTTTCCTAGTTTTATTTCCTTCTCAATGTCATGCTTCCCTAAGTCTATCTCGCTTCAAGGTTCCTTCACTTTGCATTGTTTATAGTACATTGTAACATGTGTTTTAGGAAAGACAAGCATTGATTACCTTACAGTGACACATTGGATCCATCCATATTTGCAAGGAACATGACTCGGGAGACTTCTAATTGTGCTTCAACTTAACAAATAAATCATTCATGTGTCATTGTGTGTCACCAGATAGAAGTAGTGTGCTACTTCATCAATCTTTCTTGAACTTGTTGCATATATGAAGATGGTTTTAATAACTTTTAATGGTTTGAAATTTAGATATAGTTGCATTGTACTTTTTGTATTTATGCCCTTTTCTTAATACTACATGACCATTACCTAGATTTTTAACCTTTTGGACATTGTTGCAACTCTCGCTCCAATACTAGTGCAATCAAATTGGTTGATTGTAACATATATGGGTTCTACCTATGTTCCCATGTCTCAATAGCTTGATAAGAAAACATATATTAGGCCCATGAATTCTCTCCTAACCTTGGCATTATAGAAAGAAGGGTTGTCTTTGATCAATAATTGTTCCTTTGCTTTGTAGGTCGACTGATCGACCTAGCCTCAAACTAGCTATATTCAAGTTGCATGACCAAATTTGCCACGGTTCTTCGAATGAATGGCGAGAACGTTGGTAGGTGTGAGAATTTGGAGTTGAGATGCCCCCACACCCACTTCAAAATCGACATGGAAAATTGGGCGTTGTCTAACTATTCTACGAAATGGTTTTTTTGGATGGAATCCGGCGACATAAATCTTCACGAAATCAATATTTTTTGTTGTTTAAAGTCCATTTATGAATACAAAAATGCAGAAACTTAATTATGCTCTCATTGATCCTCCGGTGATAGTTAAATACACAAAACTTGCTAATAATCTTGAGATTGCCTATTTAATGATGGAAAATGAGATAGAAGATTCCCTCATATAGGACCATGTTTCAAAATCATAATTGAGATTTAATCATCCACACAAAAGGATGTGACAGGATATTTCTTAGAAAGCAGGGGAAAACTATCATTTTTTTTTTCAAACTACAGAAGGCATGGCAATATTGACGATAAGATCGTCGCAAGTATGGCATCTGTGTCACAAGCTATTGATAGGTGTTTTTACTCTGCCACGCTTGTTCGGCGCTATTGTGATGATATTTCATCGCTACTTGCCATGCTTTAACCTTCGCAAGTATGGCATCTGCGTCGTAATCCAGTGGTGGTTTTTTACTCTAACACACTTTTTTCGTCACTATTGCCACCCATTTTCGTTGCTATTGCCATGATGTTTTCTTTGGAAAAAAGTATGACTCTTTTTAAGATGGTGACATATGGCAATCTGATTTCATCGTTGTTTCCACGAAAAATGAATGCGTGGATATAGCGACGAAAAAGGTACCACGAAAAAAATTGTTTTCCTTCGTGGAAAGTGCGACGGATATGTGTGGAAATAGCAACAAAAAATTGTGGCAAATTTGGTCATATGTAGTAGTGTGAGATAGTGTTCTTGTGCATTGAAAAATGTTGGAGGTAGAGACGTCTGCATTTCACACATTAGTCGGGCAATTTCTCTCTTCCAGTACCTTATACCTTCTTTATGGATTTCTTTAGATGAAATCCACCTACAAATGGTGCAAGAAAATAATAGGTTTGAAAAACATCAAGGCATATATAAAATTGCAGATAAAACACAATATGTCAATAAGTTCTACTACAAACCACTGAAGAAACATTTTCCATTTAAAAATGCACTAATTACCTCATGTATTTGTCAAGATCATATATAACTTGTTTTATGTTGTTGTAAAAGTTTTCTAGGAGAGATAGAGGTAGAACATACTGCAACAAAAAGAAATCATTAATATTTATTTCCAAATTAGAGAAAACAATTACTAAAAATATGTATACCAATATGTTAATATACCTAATAATTACCTAAATGAATGTATGTCAGTCATGTGTTTTAACCCCACCAAAATCACCTTTTTTTCGTTAAGATATTTTGTATGTTCAATGAAAACCCCATCGAAAACCTAATTTTCTGAATGACCTCTTTTACAACATTGCTATGTTGCTCTGTCAATAACCATGGAAGACTAATATTTTGTTATCGACCATCACCATTAGAATTAATAATCACACTTTGCAATGCGTGAATAGCTTCTTGGATGTCACTACAAATCTTTCCAATTCTTTCTTTGTTAGTCCTTCCATCTAATATTTTCCATAACAATTTTGTTATATTCTTCCCAATATGCATTGTATCAAACAAATGAACTATTTGTAGGTGCTCGTAGTAGGGAAACCTACTGAATTGTATGGGGTAACTTTTCATTCCTTGTGGAAGCCCATTCGTGCCTTAACGACATTCATGAAACATAAATGAAATCACAATAACACTAATTAATCAATATATCTAGGCACTGCACTGAACAAAATTCACTGAAATAAAAATCATAAGATTTATGATATTATTATACATAAATAATTTGCATACGTTGATGATTTCTATTATATTCCAACTTCCATAGGTGAGGTGTCATTCTTTGTGTTTTTTTTTCATTCTCTTCTTTACCATTGAATTTTGCTTTCTCGGTAGTTTGATAACTATGGTTTTTAGGCAGAAAGTGCCTATACTCATAAAACCCCTCCTTTCATAAACTTCTTTAAGGACGAGATTTTATCCTAGGACCACAAACTGGACATGCAAATTTACCCTTTGTTTGAAGACCTACAAGATATATGAATTAATGTAGAAAAATAGGATTACAATTTAAAAAAATGCATAATATTTTCAAATATATATATAATATTCAAGCGCAACAGAAAGTACATACCACAAAAATGTATTAACTCGGGAGCATCATGAATTGTCCATGCAACTATTCCATGGAATTGAAATTTGTTTTCCCTATTAGTCTAGAGATGTCATACATAGTGATGCCAACCCATAACTTCAACAACTCATCGATAAGAGGCTCAATATATACATTCATATATTTAACTTGGTACTTACCTAATTGGTTCAACATACATTTATTGTATTTAGTTATACGTTCTTATATATAAAAGATATAACTATCATGAATGAAACAAAGAAATGAAATATTATGTCATAATTTCAATTAAATAAAGACAAGCTAATTAAATACTTGGAACAATCATTGGTAGCATTGTGTGCTCTCTCTTTATCGACATCCAAGGAGGAAGGTTATTGTTTATAACAAAAATGGGCCACATTGAGTAAGTAGAACGAAGATCTTCAAATGGATTGACACCATCAGCTGCCAATGAAAGTTTAACATTACAAGGTTCTTCTTTAAAAATTGGAATTTTTTCTTCGATGTTCTTCAATGCAGAACATCTGCAGGCATTCGAAGAACATCTTCTTTAATTCTGTTCTTTGCATGGAAATCCATAAACTGTGCTATACTTTGGCACCTGAACAACCGTTGGAAACGTGGAATTATGGGAATATAATGAAGAACTTTGTGAGGAATCCTTTTTGTTGCTTGATCGGTTCGGTATCTACTTATTTGACATTGTGGACATTCATTTTTGGATTCATATTGTCCATAGTATATGATATGATCATTAGGGCATGCATCAATAGCTTGATACTCCATTCCAATTTCTCTCAAAATCAAATATATTTCTCGATATGTGTGTGGTAAAATATTTGACGGTGGTAATAGAAATTTACCTAAATACACCATTCAAAAAAATAAGTCAATGTAAAAAATATTAATCATAAATATCTCATCCCTACTTTACGAATTAATTAACAATAACAATAGAGAAAAATAGTCAACCTTTATGTACATGTCAGCATGACATAAACAATACATTACATACCTTAGGATCTGTGTGAGACATGTGTTTGATAAACCATCTAAAACCTTCAAGTTCATCAACAACAATATAGAAGATAGAAGATTTGTTGTTGAGCCTTCATAAAGATGTTGTTGTTACTTCTCGAGTAGAGGATCAACATCATGAATATCATCCTGGTTGTCCTCGTCCATTGGAGAAAATGTGTCTTGGATCAATCTACGTATCTCATCTTCCTCATTTTTATCAATAACTTTATCTTTGTCCATATAATCATTAAGAAATTGATCTTCAATATTTTGATATACATGTTCCTCACCTTATAAAGTAGTATATATGCTACTACTTGAAAAATAACTCTCAGGCAGTCTACATTTTTGGGACATTGTCTTTATATTTACAAACAATGTATTAAAATTAGTGTGTATAGAACATATATTAAAACGATCAAACATTTGACAAATACATGACGTGATCACTATTACAAAGAATACATTATATATTGAATAATTTCTTACCAAGGGATGATATTCATAACCCCCTTCAGCATGTCCCTTCTCCCTACAATGTTTTTCAGCTGTTGTTATTAAAAAAATTCTTGTTTGCAATCCCCTGCAATCATTGCAAGGGAAATAACATTTTACATCACCCTTTGACTCCAATGTCTCTCTAAAATGAGGAAGCCTCCTTGCATTTTCATTCATAGTATATATTAATTTGACACGGTAATTTCCTATACGAACCAATTAAACAATTAAAAAATTGAATTTTGTTAAAACATTGAAAAAAAATTAAAATTAAAACTTCATATACTTCAAGGTCCAATCACAGAAAATATATGTTGCAATTCTAAATTTTGAAAAAAATATTAAAAAAAAAAATAAAAATTTAAAAATTCATATACTTCGACATTCAATCACATGAAATATATGTAGCAATGATAAATTTCGAAAAATAATAAATTTGGTTAAAACATTCATGCTAAAAAAATTTGAAATTAAAATTTCTTAGCATAGCTTTATATTAAAAGAGACAGAAAAATTAAAAATACTAACCTTGCAAGTCTAAAATCCAAGCTATGTAGATCGAGAATTGGATGTGTTAAACTAGTACATGACAGAAAAAATTAGGGCTCAAACAATCACCAGCAAAATTGTTGCAACTATAGAAAATTTGTCGAAATTTGTCTGAAGGACATGTATTTATAGATCGATTATCATCGATATAGCGATGGAAATAAATGAGTTGACCCCAAAAAAAGTCAAAACTCATTGCATTGCACGTGTGGCACAAGTGTCAATATAGAGACAAAAATTCGTGGATATATAGACGATTTTGTGAATCTATCGCTATATCAATGAACCTTGGGGCCTAACCAAAAAAATTTAAAAGAAAGAAAAAATTTTAATCTATTTTTCCACGAATTATAGAAACGTGGTAATATTTCGTCACATTTTGGGCCCATATGTACTAGTGAGTCACCCATGAGGATACTACAATTCATATTGACTCTGTACACATGGCTTCCGATATTGACTACATTGCAGATCGATGTGGATATATAACAAATAGTTGTTCATGACCATGAATAGGCAACACAAAGTGGACATATGCCATAGGCTATCATAGTCATGAACAATAGACAGTGGAGTCTAGTCTCAAAATCAACTGAAGATATATGTATAAAATGGAGTACAATCTGATCTTCCATGATCATTGAAGTCATATAGGTACCGATCTGATGAAAGTCAACAACAGATATGGGATGTTGCTACTGTGAACTAGAGGTCTTCTACACTATCTGTCAAAGGCAAGCTCACAATTAATAAGATTAATTGAGTTCCTCCTTCTTAAGATAGGAAGAGATTGGGGGTTGAACACACAAGAAGTTCATACTTTCAAGGACAAAGGGATGCAAACTCAATATGAAGTGAAATTTTTTCAGAGTGTCTTTGCTCTCAATGATGAATTCATTTTCAAGGCTTGTATACAGCTCAATTTAGAGCCTTCAAAAGGAATTGAAAAGTTGAGTTAGAGCATTTCCAGTATATGGAAGGTTAGGGATCATGGATCTCGTGACTTGGCATGGAAACCCAACATATTTTTAATTTTTGAGCAAAAAACTGATGTATGCGGGTTGTAATGGAGCAACCTGCGTATACGTGAGTTTTGTAACTGTGGCCCACGTATATGTACAAAATTTTAAATTTTTTACTCTGGAATGAGGAAAAGGGAAATTTGAGTCCGTAGAGGAAAAGGTAAGGCCATTGAAGCAAGATGCATGGAGTGTGGAAAAAATTCCTATAACAACGTTGCCACTTGCTCTTTTGCAATACATAAGTCTACATTTTCCTTATAATTTTTTATCATGTGTTCAAACTATGAATCAAGTGAGGCAACAAATAGTTTGTGCACAAAGGTCCTAATGTGATCATCAATCCAATCATTCAATTATCACCCTTGAACATTGAGTAGGTGACTCAAGGCCCAATGGAGGCATTGGGTTTTATATTTGAATCGACCCTCTCAAACACCTCGAACTCATTCAACTACATGTAGATATTCTTGCAATATTACCTTGACAACATGGAGATTATATCCATATGAAACCTTCCCATATGACCAATTGTCTCTCTCAAATTCCATGTCTCTTCTCTTAGTGATGCAAGCTATTCTATTTTAGTTTAAAAATTAACCTTTACTTGGATTTTTTTATCATTTGTTTGAACTATGAATTGGGCCAAGTGAACACTAAGTTCGTGCGTAGGGGTCCCAATGGGGGCATCAACCTTGATGTGTGAATCAACTAAGGAAAACATTGGAACAAGTGTAGAGGGGTCCCAATATGGAAATAGGCCCCTATTTCCAAATCAAGCTAGAGTAAAGCTTGGGAAAGGATAAAAAAAGCATGTTTTTATCCAATTGTGAAGTGTGAAAGTTAATTGAAAATGTGATAGATGAGGAGAAAAATATTGGTTTTTAATGTTAATGGACTAGTTAAGTGATTTGGGATCAAATGGTGATGGTGGGCTCAACAAGGTGATAACATTGGCTCCTTTTGTGGGATGGTTCCTCCTTGTGAGGTGCCAAGATCTAAAATTTGGGATGATTCATTTCAGTACATTAATTTATAGGGAAATAGAGTCAAAATAGTTTTTACAAATTGAGTGAAAAGATTTATCTAAAAAATAAAAGGTAAAGATATATATGCAAAAAATAAAGTACATAACTAAAAAAACTTGAAAGCGGTATTATGATATAAGGTGGAAATTTTAGAGGCCATCTCATGCAACCTGCGCTAATATTACTAGTCCTTAATATTACATTTTAGAGGCCATCTACATTTTGCATATTAAGGACTAGTAATATTGGCAGTACCGAAACCTAGGCTAATATTACTAGTCCTTAATATGCAAAATGTAAAATGTTTGGTGATAGTTTTGTAAAAATATTCAAATTTCTAATAATTTTATATAGTTTCTATAAAATTTTGGCGAGTTTTAAGGTAAAATATTTTCATTCTATGGAATTTGGGGGAATCATTTTAGAAAAAAAGAAAATTGGTGAATCTTCTTTTGGGAAAAACCACGGAAAATTAGCCCATTTGAAAAATTTAGCCCCTAAAATCATCTATGCTCATGGGCTTGCACTTATGACTACATGAAATGTTTAAGGTTCCTTCCATTGATAGGACAATCAAACTACTATCCCTCCAGGTTACTTAGATGGAAAGAGTTGGGATTTTGGGAATAAATTTATTGAGTGACATATGGCCCCAACCATAATCTTTCAAACTTTCCATGATTTCCTAGGTATTCATGTATTTTATCCCAAAGGAGAACCAGGTCTTATTTCAAAAAAAAATTAGGATTGGTTTTTTTGTCAAAGAATTTCTTGATCTTATATTGATATTCTTTTAAATTTAATTATGTCATACACTTGATTCCTATGCTCTTGAAATTCTACCAACTGATTTATTCTTCTTTCAACTTTATCAAGCTCATATGTAATATCTCATAGCAATTTAATTATAGGAAGATCCAGTTGAGAAGGTAAGACTACCTCCACACCACAAACCAACTATAACTGATATTTCCTCATATTCCTCTTAGAGTTGATCCTATCTACCCACATGGCATACATGAGTTGGGAATCCAATGACCTTTTGTTATTTGAAATGGTGTTATTGATGTTCTTTGTGGTGTTTTTATTTGAGGATTCAACTTGTCCTTTCCCTAAATGTAGTAGGTGGATGAATGGACCAAGGTGATATTGTACTATTTACAAAAATCTATCATTCCTAATGAAGAGAGAGATTTGGCATTGTGTGTAATGAATTTCTTGGGATAGTCTAACCTGGACAAGATGTTTTATTCAAGGAATCTGATGGAAACTTAATATGTAGCATGTATTGTGGGGATAGATTCTACCCATTAGGTGTAATAATCAATGCTTGTGAGGGTCCATTTATGATATCCACTAGATGGAGGATAGATATCACCTATGAAATCAAGATCCCATTATTCGAAAGGGGCTTTGAATTACACTAGCATCAAGGGAAAGGTAGGGATTTTCTATCTTCTAATAAAAAAATCGCACTCATGGTAGACCCTAACAAATTTATGCACATCAAAGAGTAAGGTCGACTAGAAATATCCAAACCTCAATATTTTGTGAGATGTAGATCTAGCTACAAAAAGGCTTCCAAATATCCTTCGATGCATATCCTTGATCAAAAAATATGTTGGCTTCCCATTTTGTCATAATCAATTTCCCCCTTTTCCACTATCGTCCTACTTTTATACCTGGAACCTAGTATATCAGCTCCACACTCACTCTTGAGGGGTTTCTTTTTTTCCTGCTTTCCTCGAGACCTATCTCTCTACTTGGGTTATTTTATTTCTTGTATAGGTGTCTCACCTAATAGGGTTGGATGAAGGCCCTCCCATACTTAAACTTGACAACTCACACGGGGTCCTAGGCTGGTGTGATGCTTGAAGGGGATATTGAGGTGAATTGTTTACATGGATTATATCTTAAGTTATAGCTTACTTTGCATGATTTAAGAACTAATGTCTCTTATGAACCATGGCTAACCTTATCTTATACTTTGTTTTTTTATGGATGGCCCTAACATGGTTCTTTGAGGGACGTCCCGGGCTTGTACCCAGGACGTTGTTCCTTTATTGCAAGACCTTGGCACGTGTGATGGAGAGTAGTGGGTCATACATTGACTCTCCAGCCTCAAACATCAACTCTTCCATCCTTGGAACCTTGGACAATGGGCATATGGGCTTGGTATGAGCATATTCAGTCATGATGGCACACAGATGGGTTGGAATCCCATATGTTGGGTTGGGTATCCCAAAGCTTATTTTTCACCAGGATCAGGGATGTTGCAGCAGTAGACAGTCAAAGACATTATAGAGATGAGATGCATCTCCCCATGGCATAGACGCAACATCTGGATCCTGAATTCTATCCCTATTTTGGTCATGACATCATCTTCTAGGGACTAACGTAGCTAGGATTTGATGGATACCTAGGATACTGGTGATGGTTGGAATGAATTTCGTTGAGGAGAGACATCACTTTCTCCCACCTTACTCTGTATTGGTTCCATGTTTCCTTTGGAGGGCCCCTCCTTGCCTAAGAAGGCTTGGCATCTCACACGTGTGGCTCATTTATAATGTTTTTTTCATTTATTACATTGTGTAAAGGATAAATGAGGGGTGACCCCACTTTTGTTTTGAGGTTAACATTTTATGTGGAAAAATATGCTAGGGTAGCCTCATATAAAAAGGCTAACCCACAATTTCATTGTATCATCATCTTTTCCTAACCATTTGGAGGACTAATTCTGAAATTTTCAACGCCTTTGGGGTTATTTGTCTTTCTCTCTCATGTGCTATGCTTGGAATTGATCTCTTGTGGATGGTTTGTTGATTTTGGATGGCTATTTATGCAATTAGGGTCAAATTATCATGGTTTGCTGGATGAAGTAAGTAATTGTTTGCAATTTAATGATATGTTGTTAATGTAAATGGTGAAATTGTTATTTTGTTGCAAGAAGTATTGTTTTGTTGAAACCCTAAGAGAGGAACATAAGCGCTTATTCCTCTCACCAGGCTTTGCTAGTCCAAAATTTGTGAATTGTCCTTTCTAGGGTTAGAACCCTAAATCCCTAAAGTGTTATCAATGTAGGATTTTATCCTTAGACAATTTATCTTTGACCTAGTTGAAGCTACAAGAAGGGAGAAACAATATCTAGGGCCCAAAAATGCTTGCACCCTAGACATCCCTCTCAAATTCTAAATCCTAAGGCCCAAATGTGCTTACACCTTAGGGTTTAGAGTCTACCTATTGGTTTCAAGTAGATCAACCTTCAAGCTTGGATGCATTTGAGACTCCATAACCCTAGAAAGACACTAATCTGGAAGTAACTCTTGTGGTGAAAGAAATTGCTAAAACCTCTCTTTCAAATCTATCAAGTATTTTACTAACTCTACTAACTGTAACGCTAGCAAACTCACTATATTATTTGTTGTTTTCATAAAAGTTTGCTACAACCATATAAAACTACATTTATTTGTTGCATACACTCATCTAAAGGTGGCTTAACTCACTTAGAAATTTCCTCTAACAATTGGATAATATTCTATTGGTTATATGCTTATTTTTCATGGTCAGTTGTGGAATTTCTGAGCATTAATTATTGTTGATGTTACAAATAAGTTAATGTTGTCATATAATTGTTTAATATTGCAAATTTGTAACAACCATTGCAATCTATATTTTATAGTGTCTAAAGAGGTTATTTTTGCATACTTTAGATTGGTAATTGTTGTATATATGTTGCAAGTGTTCCTTTTATGGGAAGGTACAAAAATCACCTTCAACCTCTTCTCTTTCCTAGACCTAGACCAGCAAACCGATGATCAAGATAGGGATCGATAGGCTTGGCTAATAAACTTGTTTTTTGATCCCTTGAGGTCACCAGGGAATCCTCACTTGTGGTGGACCTCTTCCATCACTAAAACAAGGGAAGATCCTACTAATGTGACAGTGGTAGTTTATTCCATTGTTACGAAAGATTTGGGAATCTTGTAGAAGGATTTGCACAAGTACAAATCATGCGATAACAGTGCCTACTAGGATTGAGCTTTGTGCAAACAGAGGAATGGTTATAGTCACCGGGCTATTATAAAAATATGGATTTCCAAGGACCAATATTTATGATTTGATTCAAAAACATAAATTTTTACTAAAATGCTTTGAGTTTGAACTGGAAAAGACCCTAAAAACCCTTGAGCTTATGGTTTAATAAGAGAGACATTGTCGCCTTTTTTTCATTCTTGTCCCTCTATTTTGAATTTTGACTACTTGAATCAATGGTACTCTCTTTTTTCTAGGCTTCATAAATACCCAAATAGAGCGTATATTATTGAGAAGCTCTTAAATTATTGTGCAAAGTTGAAACTATACTTTGTTAGTCTACAAAACTACAAATAAAATGTGGATGATTTAGATGCAACAAATGGGTACATTACAATTGGGCTCAAGAAATAATCGTGTATGTGTATAACATAGTTTTCACCTGAAATAGGGTATGAAGAAGAAACAATAAGCTCAACTCTCCCACTATAATTTCCATAGCTAACAATGTAGAGGTTTTTCTACTATAATTGTTTTCATCTGATGGAATAAATAGTTTTCCTTCCTTTTTAATGCATTTCCAACAAATTTGATATCTAACAAGAAGTTATGAAGTCATTCGATGTCAATCTCTACAAATTCCAACTGTATAAGGGCATGAAATATACAGGTACAGGAAGTCCAAAGTTACTAAAGCTTAATCATGGGAGATTGTTGGACAATTCAAATATCAAATTTACCAGTATACAAGATGGTAACATGTTGGTGAAAATTTTGGATGAAATTACATGACAGGGAGTGTGTATATGTGCGTGGTCATGGAAGATAGGTATTTTTTATCAAAAACATATGCTCATGTCCAATTTGAAAACCATGAATCCACAACAAAGGTCTTCAAATTGCCACCCTTGGTAAGTTTGAGTTTAGTATTGTTCACATATGTTCAATTTGAAGGTATTTTTTTTATCAAAAACATATGCTCATGTTCAATTTGAAAGAGTATAGAGAAACATTGTATCTGATCCAAAATCTATACTAGTTCACATTGAAAGAGTGAAAATTCATATGGGCTACCAGATTTCTCAAAATGTTATGTATTTATTGTAGTCTTCCACTACTGAGGTTATTTTTAAGTTTGTATTGAATTCCGGAAAAGTTAGTATATAGCTTGTTCGACAACACATGTATTCCAACAGAGGACGAACACCTTTAGTAACCACTCACATAACCAGATCAAAGATCAAAACACATATTTTTTCATGTGGAAAAACCCCTACGGGGAAACATCCATGGCCCCAGCCAACGCGACCACTTGGAGCAGTTTATTAATGCAAAGAAAATGATTACAGAGAGATTTTACAAGAGAGTTTCTCATAATTGATCATTGACAAATGACCCTCCATGCTCTTTAAACATAGATCATAGACCAATCAGGTGTTAAACCACAGATCAATGGCCATTAATATCGAGGAGAGTATGAACCGTCAGATCACTCTATGTCGGGAACATACCGTGACTGTCGGATTTCCTAACTACAAATGCATACTAAAGAAACACACTAAGAAACACACTTTTACCTAATGACACATTAGACCAAGTAGATCTTAACTAACTCCTAAGTGTCTAAATAACCTAACANCCCCCCTTAAGAACAACTTGGGATAGGATTGAAGGATTTACAATGGTGACACAATAGAAGAAGGAAGGAGGCATTAGAGCCTGTCCCCCCTTAATGACAACGTCCTGAACTCCTAACATAGATCGAAATTTGGAAAGCTTCACTTATGTAAGAGACTTTGTGAAATTTTTTGCAACTTGATCTTCTGTAGGGAAAAAGCGCACTTCAATAACTTGATCATGAATGTGCTTTCTAATGAAGTGCATGTGTAGCTCGATGTGTTTTCTACGTTGATGTTGAACTGGGTCTTTGGCAAGATTGATGGCACTCTGATTGTCACACCAAAGGCTGGTCGGATGTTGCTATTAGAATCCAAGCTATGAAAGGATCTGTCGAAGCCACAAGGCTTCCTGAATTGCATTTACCGTTTCTCGGTACTCTGCTTCTGCTGAAGAAACTGCAATAACCTATTGTTTCTTACAGGCCCAAGTGACAGGTCCTGAACCAAGGCTGGAAACATAACCTACAGTAGACTTCTGATCGTCAAGGTCGTCGACCCAATATGAATCAATGAAACCAACCAATAAAGGAGTCCCCCCTGAACTGTAATTTATCACAAACTGAACTATACCAAGGACATAGTGAAGTATCATTTTAGCTACTTTCCAATGGATTTCATGGGGTGTTTGCATATACCGGGCAACAAGACCAACAACAAAGGAAATATTAGGACAAGCATGAGTCAAGTATAAGAGGCTACCAACTAACTGATGGTACAGGGTGGCATCAACTTCGGGAGAAGTACATGTGGCAGAAGCTTGACTCCAGACTGGAAGGGAGAAGGGGTTGGTTTATAATCATCCATGTGAAAGCGACGAAGAAGGTCACAAGCATACTTAGAATGGGAAAGAAAAATTCCTTCATTGGTTTGAAAAACTTGGAGGCCAAGTAAATCGTGCAAAAAACCTAAGTCTGTCATTTCAAATTTCTTCTTGAGGCTGGTTTTCACTTGGTTTAAAATTTTTGAGTTGCTACCAGTAAGGATAAGGTCATCAACATAAAGGACAAGGATTATGAGATGGATTCCTACTTTCTTGGTATAGGCATTAGGATCAGAATGGCATCTAGATAATCCAGTGGCAATAAAAAAGTTTTCCATTTTGGCATACCAAGCTCGAGGAGCTTGCTTGAGACCATAAAGAGATTTCTTAAGGTGACAAACAAGGCTAGAGTCATTCTGGACATAGCCAGGAGGTTGTTCCATGTAGATTTATTCTTGTAAATCTCTATGCAAGAAGGAGGATTTAACATCCATCTGATGGACCTCCCATTTATTTGAGGGAGCAAGGGCAAGAACAAGTCGGATGGAATTCATTTTGGCTACAGGGGAAAAAGTTTCATTATAGTTAATTCCTTAAACTTGGGAAAATCCTTTGGAAACTAACCCAGCCTTATGTCTTTCAACACTTCCATCTGATGCATACTTAGTTCTATAGACCCATTTACATCGGACAAGTTTTCTTCCTTTTGGAAGAGGTACAAGATCCCAAGTATCGCTTTCCATTAAAGAACAATACTCTTCATTCATTGTTGTATCCCAATCTGGATGACCTGAAGCTTCTGCAAATGTCTCTAGATCATGATTTCTGAAACTTGAGCCAAAAGAGAAGATGCTCGTTGGAACTATGAACGTGTTTGACGCTGATATGAAGGATCATCGACAAGATCACCAATTGCTTCTCGTGTTGAACAGACCCATCTAGGAAGCGGTGGAGATGGTGTTGGTTTGGGTTCAAAGGAATCATCTGGAGGAAGGTGAGCAAGCGGAGGTGGATTTTCATCCTCACTATCATCATCTAAAGAAAAAACTAGAATAGAAGAAGGCACAAACACTGAAGATGGCTCGTAGTCCGAAGAAGGCACAACCGTTGAATTAGCTCGCAAGCTAAAGAAGGCAAAAACATCGAATTAGGCTCGCAGGCTAAGATATTTTCATCAAATTTAACATCTCTTCTAATAATAATTTTATTACAATGTGTTTGAAGAAATCTATAACCTTTGACATCTTCAGAATAACCAAAAAATATACACTTCTCACTTTTAGGCTGGAATGCTTTCATTTTCTCATCAGGAATGTGAGCCCATGCTATATTGCCAAATACATGAAAGTGACTTACATCTGGTTTAATTTTAGTCCAAGCTTATTCCGGTGTTATATTTTTAAGAGCCTTTGTGGGAGTTTGATTTACTATGTAATTTGCACAGTTGATGGCTTTCGCCCAATACTTTAGACTTAATCCCTTATATTGGATCATACAATTAGCCATTTCTTTTAATGTGTGATTCTTTCTCTCAACAACACCATTTTGTTGTCATGTATATGGAATAGTGTGTTGCATTTGGATTCCCTATGTAGTGCAGTAACTTGTAAAATTATTGTTCACATATTCGCCTCCATTAGCTGTTCTTAACCTTTGAATTTGATGTCCATATTGCTTTTCTACAGGGGCCTTGTAGGCCAAAAACTTGTCAAAAACTTTGCTCTTAAGTTTTAACAAGTAAACCCAAGTACATATGGAAAATTCTACAATGAAAGTTAAGAAATACTTGCACCCAAAAAAAGAAGGAGAAGGAAGTGGACCACACAAATGACCGTGAACAAGCTACAAAGGACCTGAGGTATGCCAAGAGACACATTTGTCAAAACTACCCCGATGATGTTTTTCGAGAACACAACCGACACAAACACCATATCTGCATGAAACAAGAGGAATACCAATCACCATCTGTTGATTACCTAGTTGTTGCAATGAGCGATAGTTTAGATGACCAAACCGCTCTTGCCAAAGTTTGCTCAAGTCATCGCTATGAGCAACAAAAACTGATGAAAACTATGATGAACCAAAGTTGTCAAAATTTTAAAACCTCGTAATATCATCAGGGATTCCAATTGCAAGAACATGCTTAGGATATTTTAGATCCTTGATTACAACTTGGTGAGGTGAAAACTCTACGGTTTTACCTTCACCTGAATGAGTGATTTGATATACTGATAGAAGGTTACAAGAAAGACTTGGAACACATAATACATCATTGAAATGACCATTTTATACTTGAACTATTCCAGATCCTTCAACACTAAGAGATCTATCATCACCAACAAATATTTTCTTGGTGTTACATTCATTTAGAGTAGAAAATATGTCTCTATCTTTAGCCATATGATCAGATGCTCCAGAATCAATAAGCCACTTATCAGAAGTAGAAGTAGAAGTTGTATTGAAGGAGAAACCATAAGCTGAAAGTGCATGTCCATGAGAAGAAGAAGAAGTAGTAGTAGAATCAATACTGATGTTGTGCTTCTTCATCGTTGCTTCTAAAGTTATCATCTTCTTGAAACATTTGGACCCATCATGACCGTCTTTATCACAAAATTTGCAATGTTTGACAGTCTTCTTATTTTATATTTTGCTCCTTTGTCTCCATTAGGAGCGGAAGTTGTCTGAGTGGGTTTTGGACCCTTATATTGCTTGTTGTTGTGGCAAGGATGTTGCTTCTTGGGATTCTTAGGTTTATCTTTCTGATGGACAACTAAGGCTTTGTTGGAGGTACCTGCAGTGTTGATCACTCAAAGTTGTACTAGCTTATCTTGCTCTCTAATCAAAGCATCACAAAAGTTCTCAAGACAGGGTTTTTGATAAGATGCTCCTAGAGCCTCTTGCATGTCATAAAATGTAGATACAAACACATAATGTGCACTACCTATCTTAGAAAGAATAAGATAGATGCAACGATCTTCATCTATCTTTATCTTACATTCTTCACATAAATTTCTGAGTGTTTTAAACTTACATAGATAGTCTTCAATGCAAGAAAAATCACTTGGACTTAAAGTTAGTACTTGATTTTCTAATTGTTGTGCTCAAATAATATTGTGTTTACCAAACACAGATTCAATCTTTTCCCAAGCTTCTTTGGGTTTATCAATTGATTGAAGGTGGAACCTTAAATCAGGAGAGATGGACATTATGATTAATCATCGTGTTTCATCATTCCTATTATCCCATTTGGATTTCTTATCAGCATCAGTGGGTGTTGTTTCCTTTCCCAAGGTAATCTGGTACAAGCCTTTACTTCTTAATAAATCCTTCATATGGGATTTCCATTGGAAGTAGTTGGTGTTGGTAAGTAAGAGATTACTTGTAGAATCCATATTAAATATGCAAATAATATGGATTTAAAAATTGAAACTAATGATCTGAATGTAAATATCTCAAAAAGTTACGCGGTTTTAAAAAAAACGACACTTAAAACGGACTTCGGATGTGAGAGTTATGCCCTTTTTAAAAAAGGAATAAACGGTAACCAAAGGACCATGTGGTGGTGTAAGTTGTTTTATGAAGCGACCCACTTTTATAAAGAGAAGTGGGGATCACGTTTACAATGAAGTTACTTCATGTAAAATAAATAACACTAAAATAAGATATTAAAGCTACTTACAATGATTCACTTTTATACTTGAAGTGAAATACATTTTACAATTTTAGCATAAACTTTTTCAAAATACGTAGCAAAAGAGAGACTTGAACTCAAGATCTCTTACTTAATAAGGGAACTTTTATCCAAATGGTTTAGCTAAATATATTGTACTGTTTCGCAAGAGGGTTGGGGGTGTTGTTGTTGTTGTTGTTGTGGAAGACGGCCTTGGAGAGCGTGCTAAAAAAAACTATTTTCACACAAGAAAAAAATTTCGTTTCTCGATGACAACAAGAGTTAGATCTCAGTTAGCTTACCCGAAAGATGCACATTTTCTTATTTGTTTTTTATTTTCCGAGATTGCACAGGCCGCGAGGAAAAGAGCATGCGCGGATCTAAAAGAGAAGCAACTTGGAAACAAATAATATCAAACCGAAACAAAACCAAAATAATACTTTGCAAAAATTCGAAAAATGCATATTTAGGCTTTATACCTCCCGATCTGACTGTAATGGTCGTATATTGGGCAAACATAAACCTTTTCAAGTGAAACGAAAAGTGTTCTTGACTGAAGCGAGTGATCCAGATGCAATGGAACAATCCTATTGGCCCATAAATGTATGTAAATGACATAAAATGGAGATGAGACAACTCAGCTTCAGGATCTCGATCTACAACAAGAGCGGGTCTTAAAACAGACTTTGATACCAAGTTCGCCAACATAGATATTCCAACAAAGGACAAACACCTTCAATAACCACTCACATAACCAAATCAAATATCAACACACCGATTTTTTCACGTGGTAAAACCCCTACGGGGAAACATCCATAGCCCCAACCAACACGACCACTTGGAGCAGTTTATTAATGCAAAGAAAAATATTACAAAGAGATTTTACAAGAGAGTTTCTCACAATCGATCATCAACAAAGGACCCTCCATGCTCTTTAAATAGAGATCATGAACCTATCGGGTGTTAAGCCATGGATCAATGGTCGTTAAGATTGAGGAGAGTATGAACCGTCAGATCACTCTATGTCAAGAACATATCATGACCGTCGGATTTCCTAACTACAAATGCATACTAATGCATACTAAAGAAACACACTAAGAAACACACTTTTACCTAACGACACATTAAACCAAGTAGATCTTAACTAACTCCTAAGTGTCTAAATATCCTAACATAGCTAAATGAACCCCACATTGAGTATAATATGTAGCTTTCATTTTAGAGATATGCATTGCATTCATAATCGCAAGCAACTAAATGGGAACGACCGATTCCAAGATTAGAGTTTGGCTGATAAGTTTTCTTCGTTCTCTCCGATTGAACGAGACATGGACCTTGGAAATCTATTTCTATGTCTCCGATACATGCTTTGTTGGGATTTTCTTTAGCTGCATTGCGTGAAGATTACCTTTATCCATTCTTCTTGGGATGCCACCATTATAGTGATGGGATCCTTAGGGGCTATATTTTATTGGATTTGAATTAGAGTTTAATTCTATACGACATTTAAGAGTATTTTTTGAGTTATATAGTAATGATAGCTTGGGAATTATAGCCAATTTCCATACTACATTTGTTAACTAAGAGTCAAGTATGGCGTGGAGTGAAATTTGTCTCTAGTTAGATGGGTTATTTTCAAAAGTAGATGATTTTTTGAAAACTAGTATTTCAGCATAGATTCTTACCAATTTACACCCAAAAGAGTATGGAGAAAGAGGATAAGCCAACATATGAATAAAAACATGTACTCGCTAAAATTTACAGTTCTATGAAAGAATGAGAATCATAGACTCTTTGTATAATTTC
>ML793136.1:477868-496298 GCA_009831015.1 Picea engelmannii
TGTTTTGTTGAAACCCTAAGAGAGGAACATAAGTGCTTCTTCCTCTCACCAGGCTTTACTAGTCCAAAATTTGTGAATTGTCCTTTCTAGGGTTAGAACCCTAAATCCGTAAAGTGTTATCAATGTAGGATTTTATCCTTAGACAATTGATCTTTGACCTAGTTGAAGCTACAAGAAGGAAGAAACAATATCTAGGGCCCAAAAGTGCTTGCACCCTAGACATCCTTCTCAAATTCTAAATTGTAAGGCCCAAATGTGCTTACACCTTAGGGTTTAGAGTCTACSTATTGGTTTCAAGTAGATCAACCGTCAAGCTTGGATGCATTTGAGACTCCATAACCCTAGAAAGGCACTAATCTGGAAGTAACTCTTGTGGTGAAAGCAATTGCTAAAACCTCTCTTTCAAATATATCAAGTATTTTACTAACTCTAACCCTAGCAAACTCACTATATTATTTGTTGTTTTCATAAAAGTTTGTTACAACCATATAAAAATACATTTATTTGTTGCATACACTCATCTAAAGGTGGCTTAACTCACTTAGAAATTTCCTCTAACAATTGGATAATATTCTATTGGTTATATGCTTATTTTTCATGGTCAGTTGTGGCATTTCTGAGCATTAATTATTGTTGATGTTACAAATAAGTTAATGTTGTCATATAATTGTTTAATGCTGCAAATTTGTAACAACCATTGCAATCTATATTTTATAGTGTCTAAAGAGGTTATTTTTGCATACTTTAGCTTGGTAATTGTTGTATATATGTTGCAAGTGTTCTTTTTCTGGGAAGGTACACAAATCACCTTCAACCTCTTCTCTTTCCTAGACCTAGACCAACAAACCGATGATCAAGATAGGGATCGATAGGCTTGGCTAATAAACTTGTTTTTTGATCCCTTGAGGTCACCAGGGAATCCTCACTTGTGGTGGACCTCCTGCATCACTAAAAAAGGGGAAGATCCTACTAAGGTGACCGTGGTAGTTTATTCCAATGTTACGCAATATTTGGGAATCTTGTAGCAGGATTTGCACAAGTACAAATCATGCGATAACAATGCCTACTAGGATTGAGCTTTGTGCAAATAGAGGAATGGTTATAGTCACCAGGCTATTATAAAAATATGGATTTCCAAGGACCAATATTTATGATTTGATTCAAAAACATAAATTCTTACTAAAATGCTCTGAGTTTGAACTGGAAAAGACCCTAAAAACCCTTGAGCTTATGGTTTAATAAGAGGGACATTGTTGCCCTTGTTTCATTCTTGTCCCTCTATTTTGAATTTTGACTACTTGAATCAATGGTACCCTCTTTTTTCTAGGCTTCAAAAATACCCAAATAGAGCGTATATTATTGGGAAGCTCTTAAATTATTGTGCAAAGTTGAAACTATACTTTGTTAGTCTACAAAACTACAAATAAAATGTGGATGATTTATATGCAACAAATGGGTACATTACAATTGGGCTCAAGAAATAACCGTGTATGTGTATAACATAGTTTTCACCCGAAATAGGGTATGAAGAAGAAACAATAAGCTCAACTCTCCCACTATAATTTCCATATCTAACAATGTAGAAGTTTTTCTACTATAATTGTTTTTATCTGATGGAATAAATAGTTTTCCTTCCTTTTTAATGCATTTCCAACAAATTTGATATCTAACAAGAAGTTATGAATTCATTCGATGTCAATCTCTACAAATTGCAACTATATAAGGGCATGAAATATACAGGTACAGGAAGTCCAAAGTTACTAAAGCTTAATCATGGGAGATTGTTGGACAATTCAAATATCGAATTTACCAGTATACAAGATGGTAACATGTTGGTGAAATTTTTGGATAAAATTACATGACAGGGAGTGTGTATATGTGCATGGTCATGGCAGATAGGTCTTCTATATAAAAAAAATATGCTCATGTCCAATTTGAAACCATGAATCCACAACAAAGGTCTTCAAATTTCTACCCTTGGTAAGTTTGAGTTTAGTATTGTTGCATTGAAGGACCAATTTTTATAGAGAAACATTGTATCTAATCCAAAATCTATACTAGTTCACATTGAAAGAGTGAAAATTCATATGGGCTACCGGATTTCTCAAAATGTTATGTATTTATTGTAGTCTTCCACTACTGAGGTTATTTTTAAGTTTGTATTGAATTCCAAAAAATTTAGTATATAGCTTGTTCGACAAAACATGTATTCCAATAGAGGACGAACACCTTCAGTAACCACTCACATAACCAGATCAAAGATCAAAACATCGATGTTTTCATGTGGTAAAACCCCTACGGGGAAACATCCATGGCCCCAGCCAATGCAACCACTTGGAGCAGTTTATTAATGCAAAGAAAATGATTACAGAGAGATTTTACAAGAGAGCTTCTCACAATTGATCATCGTCAAATGACCCTCCATGCTCTTTAAATAGATATCATAGACCAATCAGGTGTTAAGCCACAGATCAATGGCCATTAATATCGAGGAGAGTATGAATCGTCAGATCACTCTATGTCGGGAACATATCGTGACCGTCGGATTTCCTAACTACAAATGCATACTAATGCATACTAAAGAAACACACTTTTACCTAATGACACATTAGACCAAGTAGATCTTAACTAACTCCTAAGTGTATAAATAACCTAACATCCCCCCTTAAGAACAACTTGGGATAGGATTGAAGGATTTACAATGGTGACACAATAGAAGAAGGAAGGAGGCATTAGAGCCTGTCCCCCCTTAATGACAACATCCTGAACTCCTAACATAGATCGAAATTTGGAAAGCTTTTCTTATGTAAGAGAATTTGTAAATTTTTTTGCAACTTGATCTTCTGGAGGGAAAAAGAGCACTCCAATAACTTGATCATGAATGTGCTTTCCAATGAAGTGCATGTGTAGCTCGATCTGTTTTCTACGTTCATATTGAACTGGTTATTTGGCAAGCTTGATGGCACTCTGATTGTCGCACCAAAGGCTGGTCGGATGTTGCTATTGGAATCCAAACTCTGAAAGGATCTGTCGAAGCCACAAGGCTTCCTGAATTGCATTTACCATTTCTTGGTACTCTGCTTCTGCTGAAGAAAGTGCAATAACCTGTTGTTTCTTATAGGCCCAAGTGATAGGTCCTAAACCAAGGCTGAAAACATAACCTGCAGTAGACTTCTGATCGTCAGGGTCGTCAGCCCAATCTGAATCAGTGAAACCAACCAATAAAGGAGTACCCCCTGAACGGTAATTTATCCCAAACTGAAATGAGCCACGGACATAGCAAAGTATCCTTTTAGCTGCTTTCCAATGGATTTCATGGGGTGTTTGCATATACCGGACAACAAGACCAAAAACAAAGGAAATATTAGGACGAGTATGAGTCAAGCATAAGAGGCTACAAACTAACTGATGGTATAGGGTGGCATCAACTTCGGGAGAAGTACATGTGGCAGTAATCTTGACTCCAGACTGGAAGGGAGAAGGGTTTGGTTTACAATCATCCATGTGAAAGCGACAAAGAAGGTCACAAGCATACTTAGACTGGGAAAGAAAAATTCCTTCATTGGTTTGAAAAACTTGGAGGCCAAGGAAATAGTGCAAAAAACCTAAGTCTGTCATTTCAAATTTCTTCTTGAGGCTGGTTTTCACTTGGTTTAAATTTTTTGAGTCGCTACCAGTAAGGATAAGGTCATCAACATCAAGGACAAGGATTATGAGATGGCTTCTTATTTTCTTGGTATAGACATTAGGATCAGAATGACATCTAGATAATCCAGTGGCAATAAGAAATTTTTCCATTTTGGCATACCAAGCTCGAGGAGCTTGCTTGAGACCATAACGAGATTTTTTAAGGTGACAAACAAGGCTAGAGTCATTCTAGACATAGCCAGGAGGTTGTTCCATGTAGATTTATTCTTGTAAATCTCTGTGCAAGAAGGCATATTTAACATCCATCTGATGGACCTCCCATTTATTTGAGGCAGCAAGGGAAAGAACAAGTCGGATGGAATTCATTTTGGCTACAGGGGAAAAAGTTTCATTATAGTTAATTCCTTAAACTTGGGAAAATCCTTTGGAAACTAACCCAGCCTTGTGTCTTTCAACACTTCCATCTGATGCATACTTAGTTCTATAGACCCATTTACATCTGACAAGTTTTCTTCCTTTTGGAAGAGGTACAAGATCCCAAGTATCGCTTTCCATTAAAGAACAATACTCTTCATTCATTGTTGTATCCCAATCTTGATGACTTGAAGCTTCTGCAAATGTCTCTAGATCATGAATTTCTGAAACTTGAGCCAAAAGAGAAGAGGCTCATTGGAACTGTGAACGTGTTTGACGCTGATATGAAGGATCACCGACAAGATCACCAATTGCTTGTCATGTTGAACATACCCATCTAGGAAGTAGTGGAGCTGGTGTTGGTTCGGGTTCAAAGGAATCATCTGGAGGAAGGTGAGAAAGCGGAGATGGATTTTCATCCTCACTATCATCATCTGAAGAAGAAACCAGAATAGAAGAAGGCACAAACACCGAAGATGACTCGTAGTCCGAAGAAGGCACAGCCGTTGAATTAGGCTCGCAAGATAAAGAAGGCACACATGTTGAATTAGGCTTGCAGGCCAAGATATTTTCATCAAATTTAACATCTCTTCTAATAATAATTTCATTACAATGTGTTTGAAGAAATCTATAACCTTTGACATCTTCAGAATAACCAAAAAATATACACTTCTCACTTTTAGGCTGCAATGCTTTCATTTTCTCATCAGGAATGTGAGCCCATGCTATACTGCCAAATACATGAAAGTGACTTACATCTGGTTTAATTTTAGTCCAAGCTTCTTCCAGTGTTACATTTTTAAGAGCCTTTGTGGGAGTTCGATTTACTATGTAATTTGCACAGTTGATGGCTTTCGTCCAATACTTTAGACTTAATCCCTTAGATTGGATCATACAATTAGCCATTTCTTTCAATGTGTGATTCTTTCTCTCAACAACACCATTTTGTTGTCGTGTATATGGAATAGTGTGTTGCATTTGGATTCCCTATGTAGTGCAGTAACTTGTAAAATTATTGTTCACATATTCGCCTCCATTAGTTGTTCTTAACCTTTGAATTTGATGTCCAGATTGCTTTTCTACAGGGGCCTTGTAGACCAAAAACTTGTCAAAAACTTTTCTCTTAAGTTTTAAGAAGTAAACCCAAGTACATATGGAAAATTCATCAATGAAAGTTAAGAAATACTTGCACCCAGAAAAAGAAGGAGAAGGAAGTGGACCACACAAATTAATGTGAACAAGCTACAAAGGACCTGAGGCGTGCCAAGAGACACATTTGTCAAAACTATGCCGATGATGTTTTTCGAGAACACAACCGACACAAACACCATATCTGCATGAAACAAGAGGAATATCAATCACCATATGTTGATTACATAGTTGTTGCAATGAGCGATAGTTTAGATGACCAAACCGCTCCTGCCAAAGTTTGCTCAAGTCATTGCTATGAGCAACAAAAACTGATGAAAAAAATGATGACCCCAAGTTGTCAAACTTTTACAACCTCGTAATATCATTAGGGATTCCAATTGCAAGAACATGCTTAGGATATTTTAGATCCTTGATTACAACTTGGTGAGGTGAAAACTCTACAGTTTTACCTTCACCTGAATGAGTGATTTGATATACTGATAGAAGGTTACAAGAAAGACTTGGATCACATAATACATCATTGGAATGACCATTTTCTACTTGAACTATTCCAGATCCTTCAACACTAAGAGATCTATCATCACCAACAAATATTTTCTTGGTGTTACATTCATTTAGAGTAGAAAATATGTCTCTATCCTTAGCCATATGATAAGATGCTCCAAAATAAATAAGCCACTCATTAGAAGTAGAAGTAGAAGTTGTATTGAAGGAGAAACCATAAGTTGAAAGTGCATGCCCATGAGAAGAAGAAGAAGTAGTAGTAGAATCAATATTGATGTTGTGCTTCTTCATTGTTGCTTCCAAAGTTGTCATCTTCTTGAAACATTTGGACCCATCATGGCCATCTTTATCACAAAATTTGTAATGTTTGACATTCTTCTTATTTTATATTTTTCTCCTTTGTCTCCATTAGGAGCGGAAGTTGTCTGAGTGGGTTTTGGACCCTTATATTGCTTGTTGTTGTGGCAAGGATGTTGCTTCTTGGGATTCTTGGGTTTATCTTTCTGATGGACAACTAAGGCTTTGTTGGAGGTACCTGCAGTGTTGATCACTCAAATTTGTACTAGCTTATCTTGCTCTCTAATCAAAGCATCACAAAAGTTCTCAAGACTGGGTTTTTGATAAGATGCCCCTAGAGCCTCTTGCATGGCATAAAAGGTAGATACAAACACATAATGTGCACTGCCTAGCTTAGAAAGAATAAGATAGATGCAACGATCTTCATCTATCTTTATCTTACATTCTTCACATAAAGTTCTAAGTGTTTTAAACTTAGATAGATAGTCTTCAATGCAAGAAAAATCACTTGGACTTAAAGTTAGTACTTGATTTTCTAATTGTTGTGCTCAAATAATATTGTGTTTACCAAACACAGATTCAATCTTTTCGCAAGCTTCTTTGGGTTTATCAATTGATTGAAGGTGGAACCTTAAATCAAGAGAGATGAACATTATGATTAATCCTTGTGTTTCGTTATTCCTACTATCCCATTTGGATTTCTTATCAGCATCAGTGAGTGTTGTTTCCTTTCCCAAGGTAATCCGGTACAAGCCTTTACTTCTTAATAAATCCTTCATATGGGATTTCCATTGGAAGTAGTTGGTGTTGGTAAGTAAGAGATTACTTGTAGAATCCATATTAAATATGCAAATAATATGGATTTAAAAATTGAAACTAATGATCTGAATGGAAATATCTCGAAAAGTTATGCGGTTTAAAAAAAATGACACTTAAAACAGACTTCGGATGTGAGAGTTATGCCTTTTAAAAAAAAGGCATAAACGGTAACCAAAGGACCACATGGTGGTGTAAGTTGTTTTATGAAGTGACCCACTTTTATAAAGAGAAGTGGGGATCACTTTTACAATGAAGTTACTTCATGTAAAATAAATAACTCTAAAATAAAATATTAAAGATACTTACAGTGATTCACTTTTATACTTGAAGTGAAATACACTTTACAAATTTAGCATAAACTTTTTCAAAAAAAATAGCAAAAGAGAGACTTGAACTCAAGACCTCTAACTTAATAAGGGAACTTTTATCCAAATGGTTTAGCAAAACATATTGTACTGTTTCGCAAGAGGATTGGGGGTGTTGTTGTTGTGGAAGACGACCTTGGAGAGCGTGCTAAAAAAAAAAATTCACACAAGAAAAAAATTCCGCTTCTCGATGACAACAAGAGTTAGATCTTGGTTAGCTTACCCGAAAGATGCACATTTTTTTATTTGTTTTTTATTTTTCGAGATCGCACAGAGCACGTGGAAAAGAGCATGCACGGATCTAAAAGAGAAGCAACCTGGAAACAAATAATATCAAACCGAAATAAAACCAAAATAATACTTTGCAAAAATTCAAAAAATGCATATTTAGGCTTTATACCTCCGGATCTGACTGTAATGGTCGTATATTGGGCAAACCTAAACCTTTTCGAGTGAAACAAAAAGTGTTCCTGACTGAAGCAAGTGATCCAAACGCAATGGAACAGTCCTATTGGCCCAAAAATGTATGTAAATGAAAGAAAATGGAGATGAGACAACTCAGCTTCATGATCTCGATCTACAACAAGAGCGGGTCTTAAAACAGGCTTTGGTACCATGTTCGCCAACATAGGTATTTCAACAAAGGACGAACACCTTCAATAACCACTCACATAACCAAATCAAATATCAACACGCCAATGTTTTCACGTGGTAAAACCCCTACGGGGAAACATCCACAACCCCAACCAACATGGCCACTTGGAGCAGTTTATTAATGCAAAGAAAAATATTACAAAGAGATTTTACAAGAGAGTTTCTCACAATCGATCATCAACAAATGACCCTCCATGCTCTTTAAATAGAGATGATGAACCTATCAGGTGTTAAGCCACAGATCAATGGTCATTAAGATCGAGGAGAGTATGAACCGTTAGATCACTCTATGTTAGGAACATATCGTGACCGTCGGATTTCCTAACTACAAATGCATACTAATGCATACTAAAGAAACACACTAAGAAACACACTTTTACCTAACGACACATTAGACCAAGTAGATCTCAACTAACTCCTAAATGTCTAAATATCATAACATAGCTAATTGAACCCCACATTGAGTATAATATATAGCTTTTAGAGATATGCATTACATTCATAATCGCAAGCAACTAAATGGGAACGACTGATTCCAAGATCAGAGTCTGGCTGATAAGTTTTCTTCATTCTCTCCAATTGAACGAGACACGAACCTTCGAAATCTATATCTATGGCTCAGATACATGCTTTGTTGTGATTTTCTTTAGCTGCATTGCTTGAAGATTACCTTTATCCATTCTTCTTGGGATGCCACCATTATAGTTATGGGATCCTTAGGGGCTATATTTTATTGGATTTGAATTAGAGTTTAATTCTATACGACATTTAAGAGTATTTTTTGAGTTATATAGTAATGATAGCTTGGGAATTATAGCCAATTTCCATACTACATTTGTTGACCAAGAGTCAAGTATGGCGTGGAGTGAAATTTGTCTGTAGTTAGACGGGTTATTTTCAAAAGTAGATGATTTTTTGAAAACTGGTATTTCATCATAGATTCTTACCAATTTACACCCAAAAGAGTATGGAGAAAGAGGATAAGCCAACATATGAATAAAAACATGTACTCGCTAAAATTTACAGTTCTATGAAAGAATGATAATCATAGACTCTTTGTATAATTTCATTCACATAGAAATTTGCACATAAGGCATATGGTAATGTTTTGGAGGTGGAGGGATTTGAAATCTGTCTTAGTGAAGCTCTAGGGCACAAAAATTGATTTGACTATAAATAGACTTGGTTGATGGATTATTGTGGGATCAAAACTAAAGTTGTTGATATTTCATGGTAATTGGAAGAATGGAGATCTAAATGAAACCATCATGTATGTAGTAAGGTCTCTTAGAGGAAGTAAGGGAGTGGTTTGAAAACAAYTATGATGGTTACCAGAACATTGTAACMAACTTTGATGACAAGCAAAATGCTAAGGYATCTGGTTGGTATCATATRACAACTTGGATTATTGGGGTCATGCAAATTTCAAACAGTTTGTCACTAGTGATTCTCATTCTCTAAGTTTTTAGTGGGTGATACATGACAAAATACTTAGCATAAAATGTAAGAGGCTTCCTCATGTTATTGACATGAAACAAAAGGCTTCATTCAGTAATTTATGACGTTTATACCCTTCTAATCATGTAGTATTAAGGCCATTTTGGGGTCATGCGATCAATTTGATCTTTTATTTATGTAGTTTCAAGAAGACGGGATGAGTTCTCTTATTAGAGCACAAGAAATGCTTGTCTATTGGAAACAAATTCATCAAAGTGAATTGAAGGATAGGTCTAAAGGATGGATCCCTTGGAAGTTGATGCAGGAGCATCGCCCAAGACAAGCGAGCCGGCATAGAGGATAACGAACAGCTGGACAAGCCCAGTCGAAACTTTTTGAATTTTCATTTAAGATGAAGCACCAATGAATAAATGAACCATTCATGAAAAGCGCTTTTGTATATTGTAAAGGGGACCTTGAGCCTTTAAGCTCTCATCCTTAGTAGATAGGAAGGCATTTAATAGATTTAATGCATGTAGATAGATGTTTAAGTCTAGATTAGACAGTTTCAGTTTCAAGAGKGAAAACGGATATAAACACCCTCCTTTGTACATTGTAACATTATTCAGATTCAAGCATTCAGGAAGAGGAGAGCAAGCGGAGAATTTGTTAAGAACACCCATGTACAGATGTTTTTGAATTAATAGAAGAGAGTCTTTGATTCAATTTCATGGTTGGTGTTGTTTCTCTGTGTATGATGTTTATGTGTTCATGAATGTTTGTTTTCTGGTCATACATTTGCTTTGAATATGCTGTGCATATGATTTCATGGGTTTTTAACTGAGGTCTGAGAGAGAAGAGAATAAGTTTCAATTGTTTCTTTGTCTGAGCCAGGAGATTCCTGCATAGAGTACAGTTGAATTCATCCGCATAGAGTGCGTTGATGAGGCTTGATAGCTAAACCCTTATTCTCATTCACCCAGAAGTTGAAGTGGGTTGGTAGAGCTGTGCAGGAGAAGTGCAGGCCGAACTTGAAGTCTCTGTGGTTAGTCTAAGCAAAAGAAGGCAGAGACTGTTGTTTCCAGAGGTGTACAGAGTCTGAAAGATTCAACACTAGGGGAGTTGTTGAAGAACGAGCACGATTAGGGTGTGCAAAGTCTCTGAAGGAGTCAGAGTTGACAAGCTCAGGAGGGATAGTCCCTTCATGATACTGCGGAGATGGACCCAGGAGAAGGTTCGAACAGGAAGGATCTTTAGAGAGGAAGAATTCCTCAAGGAGGAGGAATAGATGGCCAGATTCGTAGGAAAGATTGGCGAAGTCCCGATAGCCGTCAGATCTCGGGAAAGTTGCGCAGGTTTTAATCCTGGAGGATCAGGGAAGACCCCAGGGAGCGGAGTTCGGGATATCGGGGTTTCCGTGGTCGAGGGATTCGTATAGAATGAAATTGCGATTAGCAATTTCCCGAGAAGATCAGGGCCGTTGATCTCCGCGGGGTTACGTGGCATGAGATCCCGGAGAGTCGGGGTTCGGCACTTCGGAATTCTTGGTGTTGAAAGAATCAAGGAGGATCCGCGAGAATCCGAATCATGACGGGTTCCACAGTGATAGCGTTGGGAATTAATAGGCAGCATCGCATATCAGAGTTCGGGACTTGGAAGGTCCTGTTAAACGGTGCCACAGGAATCGCGAATTCCCGAATCACGATCTCCCGATCTATTGGAAGGCATGGGGTCCAGGCGACCGTACAAAGGACAGGTGGCATCGGGGATCGGGAATCGGCGGTACAAGAGGTAAGTGACTTACGATGTCGTAAGTTTCGATTTCCTGATGGATAAAATCCCGATAAGAGTAGGGAAGGCCTTGGTCAATACTCATCGGGTTTCGGGGTTTTGGGAGGCCCGAATCGGTGGTTTCAGGACTCGCAATAATGCGAGGTCTGATTTCCCGATATACCCAAGGAAGGTCGTGAGGAGAGCATCCTGTGGGTGTGGAGCAGTCCCGATAAGGGATAAGAAGAGTAATTTAGCTCTTCGGGCCTAAGGGAGAGAAGGTCCTCATGATTGTGGACGTGTGCCAGGGGTGACGTCTGCGCCAGAAGTCATCTCTATTCGACTTCAAGATCATAAAAAATGTGAAATGCAAAGTGTCACCTAGATATATGAGATGGGTGGTCTCTAGGACAACAAATATGGTTACTTGTGTTTATGTTTCAATACTTTTAATTGTTTTTAACCATATTGTTGACATAGATGATGAATTATTTTTCTATGGGTGATGGTAAAATTATGCGTGACTAGTTATATTGGCAAAAAGTGTCATGCTCTACCATAATTCTTCCACCTAAAATATAAACTTAATTATTCTTTGAATATAATACACAATGATTTGTATACTACATAGTAAAGATCAATAACATGGGATTGTAAATGGTAAATATATCCTTGTTAAATAGCGTAGGAGGGAATTTTGAGGCATATATGCAATGCATAAGGTGAAAAGAGAAAAGTGGCACTAAACCAACGACTAAACATGTCGGTTTTATAGTGCCAATAGATCACACCATATGCAGGATGACAATTATATGAAACTATGATTACAACATTTGTGAGGAAGCATTGATTGAATATGCATAAATAAACTATGAAACCATTATTGATGGATGTTTATACATAAATAAGTCATGGAGAGGTATAGAAAAGTATTTATGTCACATAAATACTCTACTCTTATAAGAAGTACAAATTTTAGACATATTGAATTAGCAAGAGCATTTTTTTTTCAAGTATTATTTATTATTTATTTATATTAGTATAGTCGTTAACTCTTGGGTGAGAACATCGAAAGGTATCCGCACGCTCGGTGGATCCGTTAGCCATCGAATATGAAAACGTATGGACACTTGAGGAGGAAGTTGAAGTAGTGCCCATTAATAATCCAAACGTGGCAATTATATGGTGCTACAATAATTTCTTAATATGATTAGGTAAATGTTAAAAAGTAAACAGGTTAACGGATGTATTCAAAAATACAAATAAGTTATGAAGAGTAAATTACATTCATTGATTTGGAAGGACGACTAAAAATATGCCAGCATCTTCAATTGTTAACCATCAAATTAAAATTTACTTAATAAAATTTATTATTATTATTATTTTAAATTTTAAAATATATTTTTTATTTTTAATCATAAATATTATTGACTTTAGAAAAACGTTACAACCTCGTAAAAAACAAAAACTGAGGAGAAAAACAAACTTCGATCAAATGTAATTATATAAAAATATAAATAAAAAACGGCATACCAGGACAAAGTTTGTAATACTTTCATAATGGTAAAGCTGAAACTGAAAAAGAAAACAAAATAAAAAATTCTTTTGTACACATATTTTCACTTCTGTCTCCAGTTTCTTTGAACAAAACATGTCAAACAAATGCTAAATTTTTACATCGTCTTTGCTTCAGGACCACATTCATCTACACCCGAATTGAAAAAACATGACACAGATTCAATGCCTTGCTGGCACTGTAAGTACATACAGAGAAAATGCAATCTCTGTGATCAAGGACAGAAGCACTCCACCATCGTATTGATGGTGGAAGAAGAAGACAAGGAAACAGACAATCTCTTGAGGAAATGGGCATTCTTTTTATCATCCTCCACTTCGCCCATTGACTCCAACTGTTGGACCGTTGTGGAGTGTGATTTCAAGGCAGGCAGGTGCTTCAATAAGGAATCCGCGATCATGGTGGATGGAGGCACACTACTCGAAACTCTCTCCTTTTGTGGGGTGCGCTCTCGCAGCCTCTTCAAATCCTCAGACCACAACATCGCCATAGTATACATTCTCTTCTCTATTCTCTATTCCACTCACAGTAAAACAATGTTGATATGCTACTGAAACGTTCTTTGTACAATCAAAGCTCGTCGGATTTATCAACCCTCTCACGAGTTTCCTCCATTTATACGCGATTCCACATACAGAAAGAAAGCCCTTTTTTTTCTGTGTTTTGTGTCATTTCTTCTGTGTGCGGCGAATGGAAACATGGCTGCTGGTTTTGGTATTGGTAACTCGGTTTCTGCGAATCCTGGTAACCCGGTTTTGGTATTGGTAAGATGGTTTTTGTGAGTCGGTAGGCTGACAGGACAAGCCAATAAAGATATCTAAGAATAAAAATAAAATAGGTTTTTCTGCAATGGAAGGTTCTATTTGTTTGTTAAAATAAAATATTCGAGAGTGATAAATCTTTGTAGTTTTATTTTTTCGTGCTGTTTTATAATTCTTTTCCTGGACTCTTTTTACTTTTGAGTTTACTCGCTTATAAATATTCACATGAAAAATAAATTCGTCCTTTATAAAATTTATTTCTTTTTATGTTATGTTTTTGAATTTTTTTCTTAAAAAATTAAAAAAAAATCTTAAAAATATATTAATCTAGTTGTTATTAATGTAAAACAAAAGTAGGAAATTCAAAGAACAAGGTGGATCCTCTAGATCGAGGAAATCCTCGAGATATAAAATAGACGAGATGGCCAAGGTAATTAGAGAACTTTCAAATAAGATCTCAAAAATGTAACTAGATAAATAAAAAAGGGATCATTTTCTTAGAAAGGATTTCATAAGGAATCCTGATCCTCAGGCCCCACATAAAATAATTAAGAATAAGGATCAAAAAATTCCAACCCCCTTCAAAAGTGAAAACTTCATTGGAGAGGAAGATCTAGAAGATTTTGAAGAGTTAGATGAGGATATAAATAATCTTGGCGACGATAGTAAATCACCTTATTTATCAAGACAAGATTACGAAAAAACTTTAAATAAAGAAATTAGATTGGTAGACGATGTTAGCAATGATACTTCTGAAGATTTGACCTATCAGGGTATTGCAGATGATATTATAGCCGAACTACACGAGAAGTACAATTTAAGACCTAGGAACAAGACTCTTCCAACCGCCCCAACAAAAAAGATCTTTCCTAGGGGAGAAACTGACGAAGCGGCTCCAAAGGTTGTTGAGAAATAGAGTGCAAAAACCCACACCGCTGACATGCAACCTGTCAAGTCAAAGTCAATAAGAACACCCGCCGCAAAAACACAAGTCCCTATGAGTGAAACCAAATCCGCACCACAAAGAAAAGCTGAAAAGAAAGCAATGGAGGCCCCAAACATAGAGAGCGACAAGGCCCTGAGAAATTTTAGTCTGGAAAATGAAATAAACAAAATCAAAATCCCTATCCCACTTGTTGAACTGGCTAAAAACCCCATATACAGAAAACAAATTGCCAAGATGATTAGCTTTTCAGAAGATGAAAGCCAAGCCGATGTCATCAACTTAGAATATGACAAGCCGAACATAGTTTTTGGCCTGCATTTTGAAGGTACGAGAGACACTGTTGCCCCCTTCTATATCACGTTAACCTTGTTCGACCACCTACTCCATAACTGCATGCTAGATTCTGGAGCATCCCACAATGTGATTCCTAAAGCTATTATGAATAAATTAGGTCTCGAAATCACTAGGCCTTATGGAGATTTATATTCATTTGATTCAAGAAAAGTCAAATGCATAGGCATGATTAAAGACCTGGCGGTAAGTCTGGCATAAATACCCGCAAAAAGAATTCTTATGAACGTAGTGGTCGTCGATATCCCTTCGAAATATGGTACGATGTTATCTAGGTCATGGGGTTCCAAGCTTGGAGGATCTCTCCAACTTGACATGACATATGCTACGATTCCAGTCTTTGGAGGACAGTACACGCACTTATACAGAGAAACTAGATTGGATTTCATGGTAGGTGATCCACATAACCCAAATAACCACCCTGTATATATTGTTGATCAAGATTTAGGTAGTTGTATCTTATCCATTGATGACAAAATTGATGTAGGTATAGATGAAAATTGTACAGAAGAAAAAACAGAAAAATAAAAAATTAATAAAAATGTATATAGCACTGGTGTCTGGAAGATGTTTTTTGACGTTGCTTCATCCTACTTTGGAGCTGGAGCAGGGGCACTCCTTGTGGCTACTGATGATCAATTTGTAATCCCCTTTTCCTACAGACTATAGTGGAATGTGGACTGCACAAATAATGTATGCGAGTATGAAGCCTTAGTGTTAGGGTTAGAAGCCGCTAGGAGAATGAAAATAAAAAACCTCGAAGTCTTTGGTGACGTCGAGCTAATCATAAAACAGGTAAACCGACAATACCAGGCCAAACATCATAGGTTGAGGTCCTATAGGAATTACGTCTGGGATCTGATTGACAATTTCTTCTCCTATGTCAAGGTTCATTTCATTCCAAGAACTGAAAACCAACAGGCTGATGTGTTAGTCAAAGCAACCTCAACATTTACACCTCCCACCACGTTTAAACTAAAGTACCACATACAAATGAGGCACTAACCTTCTATATCGAATAACATACAGCATTGGAAAGTCTTTGAGGACGATGAACAACTTCGCAAAGTTTTAGGATCAATAGACGAGTTTGCCGAAACGCACGATGACCAAGAAAACCAAAATGATCCTATTTGGATAATGTAGGAAGGGGAGGATCCTCAAGAGTTCTACGATAAAACCGTGAATCACCGAATGCTCGTTCTTAAAAATAACCAGATCCTCAAGGGCCTGATTCCCTTGGAAAGATTATTCAATCAAGGTGATATCCCTTCAAGATCCACTCTACAGCCTCAACCTGAAGAGGTTGAGGACTATGACATAGGTACTAAAGAAAACCCTCAGTTGGTGAAACTATCCAAATATCTGTCCCCTGAAACCAAAAGTAAATACACGGAGTTGCTTAGAAAGTACAAGGATGTTTTCGCTTGGTCATATGAAGAGCCGAGAACCTATGACACCACTGTGATTGAAAATAAGATACCCCTGAAGCCTGGTGTCAAACCCTTTAGACAAAAACTCAGACAAATCAATCCTATTTTATTGCCCGTGGTAGAAAGGGAAGTCAAAAAACTCCTAGATGCAAAAATAATTGTACCACTAAGATACTCCGATTGGGTACCAAACCTGGTCCCGGTTAGAAAGAAAAACGGAGAAATTAGACTGTGTGTCGATTTCTGAAATCTAAATAAGTCCTCCCTCAAAGACAATTACCCCCTACCTAAAATGGATCACGTTTTAGAAAAAGTAGTTGGGGAAAATACGATGTCGATGATCGATGGGTTTTTCGGGTACAATCAAATTGTCATCAACAAACACGATAAAGAAAAAATAGCCTTCACCACCCCTTGGGGTACATTTATGTATGACAAGATGCCTTTTGGTTTAATGAATGCAGGTGCTACTTTCCAACGTGCTATGGATATCGCTTTCATTGGCGAAAGAGACAAATTTGTGGTTATCTATCTTGATGATCTAACTATTTTTTCTAAATCTGATGAATATCATCTGATACATCTCAAGTAGACGTTTGAGAAATGTCACAGGTTTGATTTGTCTTTAAACCCCAAAAAGTCTCACTTTGCTATGCAAGAAGGTAAACTCTTGGGCCATATTGTGTCTCGAGATGGAATTAAAATTGATCCTAAAAGAGTTGAAGCTATAGACACAATAAATATCCCTAGGAATGTAAAAGAAATTCAGTCATTCTTAGGAAAAATAATTTTTTTGAGGAGATTTATTCCAAACTTTGCTGAAATCGTGAAATTGATCACAGATATGCTAAAGAAAAACAATGAAGTGAAATGGATAGCAAAAGCCAAAGCATCATTTGCACGCATCAAGAAGGTTATAAGCGAGGCACCCGTATTAGCAAGCCCTAGTTATCTAAAGGATTTTCTTATTTTCTCATTCGCCTCCGAACACACACTTGTCGCGACACTCCTTCAGAAAAATGAAGAAGGTTTCGAGCAACCGATAGATTTTTTTAGCAAAAGTCTTAGAGACGTCGAACTTAGATATAATATAATGGAAAAACAAGCATATGCTATGGTGAAGGTGTTAAAGGCTTTCAGAACCTATGTGTTGCATTCCAATAATTGCGTATGTACCCACCATCTCCGTAAAAGACATTTTGGTTCAGTCCGACAGGGATGGGAAAAGAGGACGGTGGCTTGCCAAAATTCAAGAATTCGACCTAGGGATTAAACCAACAAGACTAGTAAAGGGACAATGTTTAGCTAAACTCTTAGCCAAATCAAATTTCAGAGCTCTCAGATTAAATGGCTTACAGGGAGGTGAAGAGTATGTGGACATGAACGAGCTCAATGAAAAAATAACTGAAATCAGAATCGAAGAGAAGTTTGCTTCATCATATTGGTACAAAGACATAGTGTCCTACCTGTTGACCTTGAAGTGCCCGAGTGACTTACCCCCATCTAAAGCCAGAACACTGAAGCTGCATGCGGTCAAATACTGCATATCCGAAAGACAATTGTATTGGAAGGACCCACTTGGCTTCCTGTTGGTTTGTTTGGTTGAATCAGAAACAAAGAAGATCATAAGCCAATTTCACGAAGGAGTGTATGGAGGACATCATGCCTGGAGGGAAACGGCTTATAAGATCCTGAGGGAAGGATATTATTAGCCCAAATGTTTCTCAGACGTCAACACCAAGGTCCGAGCCCGCAACCCTTCCCAGTTGTTCGTAGGCAAGAATAAACTTCCAACGATGCCATTGGTTCCGGTCAAAACGGAAGCTCCTTTTTAGCAACGGGGATTAGATTTCATAGGAGAAATTAATCCTCATTCTAGCGCTCAACATAAATGGATCCCGACTGCTACAGATTACTTCACCAAATGGGTGGAGGCTATTCCAACTAGAAGGGATACGGATTCGGTGGTAATAGATTTCTTAGAAGAGAACATTTTGTCTAGATTTGGCTGCCCCCGAAAGATAGTCACAGATAACGCCCAGGCCTTTAAATCTATGGCTATGGTCAGTTTTTGCCAAAAGTACGATATTGTGCTTGGTCATTCCACGACATATTACCCCCAGGGAAATGGTCTGGTCGAGTCTTCAAACAAGAGCCTAACAAGGGTGATTTTAAGAACCCCCCCTAAATTTATATGTATAATAAATGGGCGAATCCCCATGATACATAGGAAAAATTGAGGGCTATTTTATCAATAATATAAAATGTATATATAATTTTTTGGCGAATATTTTAGTCAATTA